>JASDQU010415551.1:0-10319 GCA_032191745.1 Picea mariana
AATCATCACCTTAAGACTTAATGTATAGATTATCGTCAATAGTACCTTTCTTGAACCCTTTGTCCTGTAAACATTTGTCCAGTCTATAATACCAGGCTCGTGGTGCCTGTTTCAGTCCATATAATGCCTTTTTCAACTTGTAGACATAGTCAGGATTATTTGTCAGTGAAAATCCTTCAGGTTGTTCCATATATACTTCTTCATCTAGGTATCCATTAAGAAATGATGACTTAACATCCATCTGATATACATTAAAGTTATTATGACATGCATAGGCAAGAAACATTCTGATAGCTTCTAATATTGCCACTGGTGCAAATGTTTCATCAAAATCCCGTCCTTCAACTTGTGCATACCCCTTACAGACCAATCTAGTGTTATTCCTAACAATTTATCCTTGTTCATTAACTTTATTCTTAAACACCCATTTTGAGCCTATTACATTCTTATCTACAGGTCTAGGAACAAACTCCCAAGTATTGTTATTCTTAATCTGATCAAGCTCTTCATTCATAGCTCTAATCCAATCGTCATGCTTGTTGGCTTCATAAAAAATTTTGGGTTCAATCATAGATAGGAAAGCAATATGAGATTGTTCTGAATCTTTAACCGATTGCCTTCTTGTCTGAACTCCTTTATTCATATCACCAATTATTTTCTTTTCAGGATGATTCTTTCTAACAATTTTGAAAGGTGGTTTTGTTTATGTCTATAGATTTGAGTCTGCCTGAGTATTTGTATCTTCATATGACTCAGAGTCTTCTCTTTCTGATTCTTGGACCTATTCATGTTCAACTTCAACTATATCCTCTATTGTTGATTCAACACTGCTTACATCTCATACCGGGATTTCTTCATCAACTTTTATGTCAATACAATCAACCAATTTATGCAGCCTCTTATTATAACATCTATATCCTTTACTATTTGTAGAATACCCTAAGAAAATACCTTCATCAGCCCCATCATCATATTTGCCTAGATTTTCATCATTATTCTTGATATAACACTTAATCCCAAAGACTGTAAAATGATTGATTGAAGCAAGTCTTCCAAACCATAGTTCATAAGGAGTCTTGTCACTTTGTGGCCTGATATGAGCTTTGTTAAGAATATGTACAACTGTATGAATTGCTTCTACCCAATATGTATGAGCAATATTCCTTTCATTCATCATTGATCTTTCCATCTACTGAACTAATATATTGTGCCTCTCAACTACTCCATTTTGCTGTGGAGTCCTTGGAATAGTATACTCTCTTTTGATCCCATGTTTATCACAAAACTCTTTGAAGTCCCCTAAACTAAACTCTCCTCCTCTATCAGACCTTACTGCCTTCAATATTTTTCCTGTTTGATTCTTAGTCAGAGCCTTAAA
Source organism: Picea mariana (assembly GCA_032191745.1). Lineage (NCBI taxonomy): Eukaryota > Viridiplantae > Streptophyta > Pinopsida > Pinales > Pinaceae > Picea > Picea mariana. The sequence continues at coordinate 1,379 of JASDQU010415551.1, forward strand.
CACTTTGAATTTTTCAAATGCTTCAGATTTTTCTTTCAGAAAGGAAACCCACTTGAGTCTAGAATAATCATCAATAATCAACATGAAATATTTTCTTTTCCTGTACCTTCCTTCCTTGATGGTCCACATAAATCCATATGTACTAACTGAAGAGTTTTCTTTGTTGATGCAAAGTTCTTAGATTTAAACTGTGTCTGAGTAAGCTTTCCTATTTGGCAAGGTTTACATACAAAATCATATGGCTTTGATATCTTTGGAAGATATTTTACTGCCCCACTGTTTCTAAGTTTGATTAGATGATCAAAATTTAGGTGTCCAAGTCTCCTATGCCATAGACAACTTTCATCATACTTACTTAAGTGAAATTCTTCTTTTTCTTCTTTCAAAACATAGACATTGTTTTCTGTTCTTATGCCTTTTGCAATCAGCTGTCCTAAATTCACAGATTGTATTCTACAATCTTTAGAAGTGAAAACAACTTCACATCCTCTATCACAAACTTGACTGACACTAAGCAGATTATGTTTCAGACCATCTACAAACAACACATCTTGAGCTTTCCCTCTGCCATTACTTAGACTTACCATTCCTTTACCTTTGATTTTTCCTGGTGCATCATTTCCAAAAGTTACATTCCTTGATTTGCTTTCACTTAGAGACATAAACTTACTTTTGTCTCCAGTCATATGTTTGGAACATCCACTGTCAATATACCAAGGATCCTTTTGTCTTTGAGTAGAAAGTACTAACCCACACTTATTACGTTCTTTCTTTTTCCATATTTTGACATTTTCAGTTGAGGAATTTATTCTTGGATCAACTTTGTAATTCATCAAATGACAATCTAAGGCTTTGTGACCAAAATTATTACAAATGTAACATTCAGGCTCATTATACAATGGATCAAAATAATTGTTATGACATTGTCTACTCACTGACTGTTTAGTTCTATGTTGCAACTGTTGTTCATTATGTGACCTCATTAGTTGCATACTTCTAAACTTAATTCCACAATTTGCAGCTTTATGACCAAAATTAGAACAATAATAACAGTAACCATAGAACAAATTTTGATACCTAAATATTGAATTTCCTCTTTAAATTGGTTGCTTTATCTTTTGTTGGATTTGTTCCTATTCATAATTCAACTCATCTTTATTAACTTTTGTTTGCAGAGTATGATCATAATCTGACTGTCCGCTGACTTGAAATTTGATCATGTTAGTTGATTCTTTGTTTTCTGGCTGATTGCTACTAGAACCACTTTCATAACCTAGACCAGTTTTTATAAATGGGGATCTTTGTTTACTCAAGATGTTATTCAATTTTTCTAAGGCTTTGATACTTGACAGATTTTGGTGATACAAGGCTTGAAACTTCTCCAACTCTTTTCTATCTGTCATACTTCTTCTTCCAGAGCTTCACATCTCACCTTCTTCTCTGCTAATTGTTGTTTTAGAATATCTTCTATTTTATTTGCTTCTTCTAATTCTACTTTTAACAAAACAAAATCTTCACTTGGTTCTTTACCATTCTTTTCAAACTGCATCAACAATTGTTTTTGTTTTCTCTTCTTAATTATGAGCATGTCAATCTCTTCTAAAGCATTGACTAGTTCACCTTCCATATCAACCACAATTTCTTCTTCATTCATGTCACTTCCTGTGTATTCACCATCAAGGTCTTCGATGTCCATAAGCATAAAATCGTTCACTTTATCTTCACAATATGAATTGCTATCTATGTCTTCTGAGGAGTCATCGTTATTTGCACACAAACTTTTCTTTTTACTATATTTCTTAAATTTGTATTTGTTTTCATCATCAGAGTTCTGGTATTTTTCTTTGTGAGGACACTTATATGAAAAATGCCCTATCTTACCACAGTTGAAACATTTAAATGGCAACTTGCCTTGGTATTTTCCTGATCCTTTCTTTAACCTTCTCACAAATTTAGCCTCAATCTCATCTAATTTCGAATCAATATTCTTGTCTACTTTAAAAGATGCTTCTCTAGTGGTGGATTTATATTTACTAATCCTCATTTCATAAGAAGTTAGAGTTCCTAGGAGTTGATCAATAAGCATAATTTTAAGATCATTCAGTTCTTCTATTGCAGAAACTTTAGGATTAAATCTATCAGGTGGAGATCTTAAAATCTTCTGAACTAAAAGTGCGTCTTCAATCTTCTCACAAAGACCCTTCATGGCATTCACAAGCTCCTCAATTCTTAAAAAATATTTACTAACTATTTCATCCTCATTCATCTTTAGTTGTTCAAATTTCAATCTATATGTCTGAAGTTTGGCACCTTTTACTTTCTCATTTCCTTCATAATTGCTAATAAATTTATCGCACATCTCTTTGGTAGATTCAAGATGCATCATCTTTACAAACTTAGCTTCAACAAGCCCACTCAAGATAGCATTCATTGCCTTTGCATTGAAGCTAAATTCTAGCTTATCATCTTTGGAAGCTAGAACAATAGGTTTTGTATATCCAGTCTCTACTACATCCCAAACATCAACACCTAAGGACATAATGTATGTTCTCATTCTAACTTTCCAGAAAGAAACATTTGTTCCATCAAATAGAGGAGGATTATTGGTTGAAGTCCCTTCATGACTTGTCATGTTTAAGCTTACAGATCTAACTTTAAATAAAAGGAACTCGTCCCGATACCAATTGTTGAAATTACTAAGACAACTGAGAGGGGGGGGGGGTGAATCAGTTGTTACTGTGCTTAAACAATTTTATGCCTATTAAAATATTATTAATCTTCTCCAAGTGATCATCAAGATTATGCAAGACATGAACAACAGAAATAATAAACATCAATCACACATATGATATACACAGAGACATATATTCATGAGGAAACCCATAAAGGGAGAAAACCTCTTCTTCTTAGAATGATAGGTGGGATTTTATGTTCTATACATCATCTATATTTGAGCACCAACTCAAAATGAGGCAACAACCTCTTCTTTAACAAGTTGCAACTTGTAGAGAGCACCAACCCTCAAGATTCTCTAGCACCCACTAGAGAGAATCATATTTTCTCCTCATGATATCCAACACCAACTGGATGGAAGCACCTACTTCCACTTATACAAGCACCAACTTGCACACATAAAACTCTTTGCTTTCCCTAGCACCACCCTACCACCCTATTTTAAAGACACAACTAGATGGAAGCTACAACTCCCAGTATTCAAGCACCAACAAGAATAACAGAGGGAAACTATCCTCCCTAGCACCACCCTACCACCCCGATTATAGATATTTTCTTGAATAATACCTTACAACAATACAGATATGTCAATGCTTACCATTTCTTCTCTTTTCTGCAATTCTTCTCTGCTTCTGTCTGTTCATTCTTGGCTCCACTTGTTGTCTCTTTTCTGTTTTGCAGTACCACTCTACTTTTGTCTGTATGAGCACCATGTCCCATGACTGATGGACACGACATATTTGTGATAGTTTTATGACACGTGTCGGCAACAGATTGATGCCACGTCTCTCTCGTACTTAGGGTTTTAGAGGTTTCTAGATGCAGACCTTCTATAACTCCCAGAGTGGTATAGACCCGGACTGGTGGGGCCGCCTCGTGTCACATGTATTTACTGGTTGATGCCACGTGTCCTTCATGCATGGTTTCCACATGCCTCTAGCACTTCTCCCTTCGGGAGTTTCTCTATATAGAGTTTGTATAACTCCTGGACTGGTATGGGAACGGAGTCCTTAACCATGTTTATTTCCAATTAACCCAAGATTAATGTACCTTTTCATTAAGTATCTCAGAAGTTCTTGACTCCGACTCTTTGGAGTTCGACGATTTCCATCTGTTCTGGATTGAAATATCATAGAGTGGTACAAGCCCGAAGTGATGTGGCACTTCGCGCATTTCGATCTATGACACTTTGACTATTTGGGGCTTCGCAAGTTTCCACTTGTTATTATTCTTAAAACCTGCGTGATTTTGAAACTCTGAATGCGCATGTGTCATTGATTTGAACCCACATATAGGTGTTAGTTTTATGCTGGACTTTGGGTTTTCCAAATCATCTTCAATCACCGTTTCCAAATCTAGACCTCATCTTGTAAAAATCATTCTTTGTAACCTAAATGGACAGTTGACCGGTATGTCTAAGGATGAAACCTATACTTCCCAATCTTAGAGTATCTTCTTCAACTTGTAAGATAATTGAAGCTGTAAAAACACTTTAGGATTTTAAACTTTTGAATTTAAAATCTTTTGTTTTTACCTCTTAAAAAAAAAATTCACCAAAAAAACTTAGGAAATTGCTTTTCAATTAAATGAATCCATGGTCATTATGTATTAATATTAATAAGGCGCTTACAATATCATTCATTGATGAATTCCATTAAATTTGATCAAACGACTCTCGTGTTCTCCGCATTATAAACCTGCCCAAATTTTAAAATAAAACCTTCAATGATCACTTTAGACTTCACGTTTCAAGAGTTTCAAGGTATCTAAACAACAAAAACCCTGAATCTACAAAGTTTCGAACTCCCGAAGATAGTTCCTTGCAATAATCTTTACAAGGGTCTACAATTGAGTTATAGGACACGTCAAAAGGTTGACGTGTCACATAAAGAATATGTGCCATGTTTCAATTGAAACAATACAGATGACGAACACAAAATATGCTTTAAACGAGTGCCACATTTCATGGTCTATATGAGCACCATGTCCCTTGGTTATGGATGCCACATATTTGCGACAGTTTTCTGACACATGTCAGCAATGGATTGATGCCACGTCTCTCAGGTGCTTAGGACTACAGAGGTTTTTGGATGTGCAGCTTGTATAACTCCCAGAGTAATATGGTCCCAGACTGATATGGTCGCCTCACGTCACATGATGTGACGTTTCTTTACTGGTTGATGCCACATGTGCTTCGCGGATGGTTGTCACGTGCCTCTCACACTTCACCCTTCGGGAGTTTCTCTATGCATAGTTTGTATAACTCCTGGACTGGTACGGGCCCAGAGTCATTAACCATTTTATTTACAATTAACCCAAGATTAATGTGTCTTATCATTAAGTATCTTGGGAGTTCTTGATTCTGACTCTTCGATGTTCGATGATTTCGACTTGTTTTGCATTGAAAACTATCAGAGTGGTATAGGCCCAAAGTGACGTGGCACTTCGCACATTCAGATTTGCGGCACTTCGACTATTTTGGGCTTCGCAAGTTGCCACTTGTTCTTTTGCGAATGACTTCCTTGTGTCTATCTCACTTTTCCCTTCAAGAGTTTCTCTATGTAGAGTTTCTATAACTCCTGGACTGGTACGGGCCCAAATTCATTAATGATGTTTATTTCCAATTAACCCAAGATTAATGTACATTTTCATTAAGTATCTCGGGAGTTCTTGACTCCGTCTCTTCGGCGTTCGACAATTTCGATTTGTTCTAGATTGAAAATTCTCAGAGTGGTACAGGCCCGAGGTGGCGTGCCACTTCACGCATTCAAGTATGTGGTACTTTGGCTATTTGGGGCTTCATAATTTTCCACTTGTTCTTATTCTTAAAACTTGTGCGATTTTGAAACTACAAATGCGCATGTGTCGTTGATCTGAACCCACATATAGGTGTTAGTTTTATGCTAGAATTTGGCTTTTCCAAGTCATCTTCCATCACCATTTCCACATTTGGACCTCATCTTGTAAAAAGGATTCTTTGTAACCTAAATGGATAGTTGACTGGTATGTCTAAGGATGACACCTAGACTTCCCAATCTTAGAGTATCTTCTTCATCTTGTAATATAATTGAAGTTGTTAGAACACTTTAGGATTTTAAACTTTTGAATTTTAAAATCTTTTGTTTATTACCTCTTAAAAATAAAAAATCACCAAAAAAAACTTAGGCAATTGCTTTTCAATTAAACAAATCCATGATCGTTATGTATTAATATTAATAAGGCGCTTACAATATCATTCGTTGATGAATTCCATTAAATTTGAACAAACAAATCTCATGTTCTTTGCATTATAAACCTGCCCGAATTTCAAAAGAAAACCTTCAACCGTCACTTCACAGTTCACGTTTCAGGAATTTCAAGGCATCTAAACAACAAAACCCCTGAATCTATGAAGTTTCAAACTCCCAAAAATAGTTCCTTGCGATAATATTTACAAGGGTCTACAAATGAGTTATAACACACATGTCATTAATTTTTTTCTTGGGTTGGCACCTGATACTTGTTTTAAACATTTGTGTCAGCTTATTCACACATTTTCAAGTGAAATGTGCCATCCATATTTCTCGACACATCATTAGAAATCACATCATGATTGCCATGTCACTCCGAGAGATTTCCCTTCAGAAAATAAAACAAAGAATGCTTTTTGGACCGCCCAGGGTTCCCAAACTCGGGGGTTCTGAGGCCCCGAAATACCTATAACAGTTTGAATATTTACTCTGGGAATTCTGCCTTCAGAGGATTTCTATCATCCTTCATTCAAAACCCCCAAATACTGAAGTTCTGAAGTACTTAAGGCTAAAGGATTTTTGAAGCATGATTAATTAAAAGATAAAAGTGATTAATTAATTATTAGTTGCTCCCGCAATTCCGCCTTCCGCAGATTTATCTCGTCTTACATTCAAAACCTACAAATGCCGAACCGCCAAAGTATTAATGGCATTTATAACTCTCTAAGTTTAAATATTTTCTCAATCGCCAATTAATAAATTCCATAGATTTTTAATAATCACCTTGTCAGTAGATCAATACGAATATTGATAGACTCTATGAATAAACACATTTCAAATATCAAGTCATTCTACCATTTGCAATTAGAGTTTTCCATTCAGTAATTGAGAGATTAGAGGATACTCTTATCACAGTAAGATTAAATTCATTTATCTAATAATTATGGCGCCGCGCAAACCAGGGAAGAAGCAAGATGCATCAACATATGATTCCAACCTAAACACAGAGATTCTCTCCAACACCAGTTCGGGAATTACAGACACCATAAATTCTTGGAAACAGGTCTACAATATCTTGGAACATGAGATTATTTTATATCCAAATGATTCAGAGGAAGAAGAAGATGATTCATTCTCAGCCAAGCACAGGTTGGTAGCTCAGTCTGAACTGCATAGGATTGTTGCTTGACCAAAGATAATACCCTACAATGAAATGATAAGTTGGGCTCTGGAGCACGTTGATATTCAAACCAGAAGCATTATCAATTACCAGAACACCTCTGTTGGCTCCTTTCATCCAAAGGACATACAAGTAATGTATAAACTATCTTCCACACCCAAATACACATATAATGCATCATTTATTCTAGATTTTGAAAGGAAAGAATGCACTCAATATGGCAGAAGTGGCCATGACATAATCAAGACCCGGTGGGGAAATCTAGCCAAGTTTAAATATGATGCTCATGGTATATATTCCACAACATCCTTAGATTCTCATTATTTATACATTGCCATGATGCTCTGTTGGCTATTTGGAAAGAAAAACCCGACACATTTCACAGTTGAATGGGTGTCTATAATCAATGAAGTGGCTGAAGGCTATAATTTCAACTGGGCCAAAATGTTGTCGGATAACCTAGATAGGGAGGTTGTCGAGTACAAATCGTTGAAATCAACATGCTAGCATGCTCCTTTTTGCATGTTTTCCTACATCATGGATGCCATTTTCTTCATGACTCCATTTACCCTAATGAATTGGATCTGGACCCCGGCTAGTTCTGAACCTATACATTTCTAACACTCCAAACTATGGGAATAAAATGATAAATATTTCTCTTATGAGATCTGTCACAATGTAGTGGTGTCTCTTCATCTAGCTATCTATGGTCACCCTCCGCCCAGGATTTTAGAGCACATTATGGGGAACTTAGGCACGATTGTAGACTGTTACATTGAAAAGAACTTCTCTTACATCAGAGTGTTCAGTGGCTTCGTTCCTCCCCATGCCCATCCAATATTATTTCTTGATAGGTTGGTCTGTAGAGAGGTGGCATACCAAACAGTTACAGGAGGAATCATCAAAGACTTGAATGTGGCTCAGAAAAAGGTATGGCCATATTTTCCCATACAAGTTGGCATGTTTACATTGTTCTATTTTGGTCATTCAAAAGTCRAGGCTGMAACCTTGGAAGATGTCAAATTAGTTGACATTGAGTTCAAAAAACATGATCCTCACAAAATAGTAGAGAATCATTTTGCCCAATTCAACATGAAAAGATATATACACAAAGACTCCCCTTACAAAAATGTTTTCCGAGGAGATAGATCCTATGAAGAAGCTAGAAACAGATTTCGGTCTCTGCCTCCTGCCAACAAGCTGCTTTCCTGAACTTTCAAAACCACAGAAGGAACAACTTGCCTAATATTTTGCAAGGAGAGTCAAAGCCCATTCCATCTTCACATGAAACTAGATCCACAAAACCCCAGTGAAGTAGCTCCACTGACGACAAAAAAAACAAGTATTGAACAAAAGGGATGCATTATTTAAACATATAAAAGCATTAATGTTAGACCTAAATGATCAAGATTTATTAGCTTCTCTTAAATTATTCATGAAAGATGATCATGCTTCTCCCCCTTCATCACCAATTACTACCATTGTTACTCCTAGTCTTACTAGTGCAGAAAAGTCTACTGCAATTATTTCACATATTCCCTTAGTAAATCCTATATCAACCATTTTTGACTTTCCCCGTTTCGAATTCATCCATCTAGACAAACTAACTCCCATCTTGTTAAAAACCAAACATCAATATAGCATAGAAAAACCTCAGGAAAAGTACTCAACGCCTTGAAAAAGAGATAATTTCATATAATAAGCCTCTTTGAGGGGGCAACCTCCTTTTACCCCACTTAAATGTTCAAGTACAAGATGATTCAAAATGAAAATGTCTCCTTGGTATATATAGGAGACT
>JASDQU010415553.1:0-10331 GCA_032191745.1 Picea mariana
GTTTTTCCTGCATGTATTATGTGTTGAAGGAATGTCTGTGAGTGTTCTCTGTATGCTGTGAATGTATGCTAGGAATTTGTAGGTTGTTTTGATTTCAGGAGAAGGTCTTTGAGGCTTCACACCAGGAGGGTGTGACAGAACATTGTGGGTTCTGATAGCCGTTCACAGAGGATGCATTTCTGAACACTGTGGGTTTAGACAAAGACGTGCTGTGGCACAGGAACTGGAATCAACAACTTAAGGAAGACCTCAAGGTTGCTGAACACCTTGGATGCAAGGCTGTGTACGAGAGACATAGTTGCAGACAGAATTCTGCTGTGGATTCTGTGAAGCTCTGCCAAGTGGGCATTGAGCATATGCACAGTGGTGCATTGAGAAGAACTCTGCTGTGAGTTCAGGAAGAAGAATCAGAATCACTGAGGATTCTGTGAAGCTCTGCCAGGTGGGCATTGAGCCAGTGCAAGGAGTGCACAGAGGAAGAACTCTGCTGTGAGTTCAGACAGAAGCCAGAATCACTGAGGATTCTGTGAAGCTCTGCCAGGTGGGCATTGAGCAAGTGCAAGGGGTGCACAAAGGAAAACTTCTGTTGAGAATTTCAGGGAAGAAATAGAATCATTGAGGATTCTGAGAGCTCTACCAGGTGGGCATTGAGTGAGTTCATAGGTGCACAAGAGGAGAGAACTGCTAAACGTTCCGTGAGAAAATACTCTACCAGGAGGGCATTTGAGTCAGTGTGCAGATAGGCATAGGAAGAAGAGAAATCTTTGAGTTCTGTAATTGAGGGAAGAATCCACTAAGGGATCTTCACAGGGTTGTTGAACACCCTGCAACACTCAGCAAGAAGTTGCTTGAGAAGAAGGATAGCCAGGAGGGAATCCATATTTCTCCATCTGCAGGAGAAGGGAAGAAAGATAAAATCCCTTAGGGGTCTGAGTGGTTGAGAAGCTCAGGAGAGGTAGCACCGTGTGTGCGTAAGGACTTTGCAGAGGCACAGAAGTCAAAGAATCCTTTGAGGATTCAGAAGCAAATCTCAAGACGAACAACGTCGAGGAGAACGCATGGAGAGAACTCAAGCAAAGGGGCTCGCAGAGGAGAAAGAAGAAAAAGGTTGAGGCCTTTGAGAACTGGAAATTCTCCCAAGGTTGGGAAGTAAGTGTGCAAGCTCAGGAGGAGCACAACAGCTGTCGGATAGGCGGAGAAAAGAGATCTAGACCGTTGATTTCTACGTCCAGGAAGGAGCAGGAGGGGCACACAGAAGAGGAGATCATCAGTCGTCGGATCTCACTCAGATACCCATCAGCCATTGGATTGGGTGAAGGCACATAGAGTTTAGCCTCTGGAGTAAGCGCACAAGAAGGACGGATCTGAACTGTCAGATCTTGAGCAGATACTCGTCAGCCATCGGATCGGATAGGAGCTGCACGAGGTTTACCATCGGGAAAAGCCAAGGTGAAATTCTGAAAGGAGAGTTGCCATCAGGGTTTCACATATCGGGAAATCGGAAGTCTCGATAACATGAGATCGGGAATTTCCATGGGAAATTACCCGGAACTGATCTGGATCATCCGTTAGTGGAGACATGTGGCGGAGATCGAGGCATTGGGAGTCGGGATATCGACATTCCCATGGACAGGAGATCGGGTAAGTCCACCTTGAAAACCTCGACACAAATCTGGGCCGTCCATCTGAGAGAGGATGCGTGTCACGTGATCGTCCATTCTGGAGATCCGGGCACTAGACATCGAGATATCGATGTTCGGGAAATCAGAGTTCATGAGGTCGTGAAAATTGGGACATTAGAAGTCTCGAAAACGCGAGGAGAAATCTAAACCGTCCATCTTGAGGGGATGCGTGGCGTCAATTAGAGTCATCGGGGAAAGTCCCGACAGGAAGTCGTCTATCGACATTTTGTTCATCAGGATATCAGGAATCTTGGTGACAAGAGGTTTGGGAATTTCAGAATCATGAAGTCTGAAACCCCGATAAGGAGAAAAGTGCCATCATGGGGCCAACTGTCAGCATATTAGAGAAGGAAGAAATCTCCGTTGTGTGGGGGCCAGCTTTCAACATAGCGGAGAATCGGGATTCGAGGAATCGAAAATCCTGTGGGCATATGTTTTTCAGCATTTGAAACCCCGAAGCCTCGATAAGGAGTATGACTGCGGTCACGGGGATAATAGTCATATGGGCCAGGAGCCTAGCCAGGAGAGCTAGTGCATAAAGAGCGTTTCGGGATTCGAGGGATCGCGAATCCTAAGGAAGAGTGTATTCCAGCATTGAAAAGTCCGAAACCCCGATGAGGAGGTATGGCTGCGGTCATATAGAGAAGGTCGTGTGGACCAAAAGTCTAGCCTGGAGGGCTAATGGGAGTTGGAGCACATCAAGATTTTGAAGCCCAAAACCCCGAAAGAAGGATAAGGCTGCGGTCTTATGAATTAGCGGTCACATGGACCAGAGCATAGCCAGGAGGGCTAGCGTGTAAAGGCGCATCGGTGAAATTGCTCATCAGAGATCGGGGATTCAAGAGGACAGGAACTCTTGACATCGGGGATCACGAAACCCTGAAACCTGAAAATTAAGATCAGGGAAAGAGCGCGGTCATGTGCAGAAGGCCGTGTAGGTGAAGAAAGGACCCGTGGATCGGGTTTTTCACAGAGATTCCATTGGGAGTCCAAAGAGTCGCTTCGGCTCAGAAGGGAACACTGAGCGATCCTTAAAGGTCGAGAGGTCAGGCGCAGAGACCCTGCGGGGTATGTAGGAGTGTCGTCGTTCCATCAACAATCAACCTTGATCTTGAATTGAAAATGATAGAAACAAGTAAAATGCATTATCAATCCAAATAACAACAAGATAAACCACCACAATAGCTAGAAAATACCTCCAAGAGCTAGCGCATCATCATGATGTACTCCATAACCAAGGAAAACACCATACCATAGCACAAGAGAACAAAAATATTCAAGATAGCGAAAATTTTAGTCTTGATCTCTTCACAATGGGAGAGTTATGATCAAAATGAGATTGCATGATCTCTATTTATACAAAATGTCTTTCACATAGTTTGTCCACTTAGAAAAGGTAAAACATAATATAAGGGTTCCACAACCCTTATCTTACCCCTTGCATCAAAATAATATTAAACAATTCATCTTAAAATTAACTTTTACACAAAAGAAAACCCTAGAACAAGATGATGTCACCCCTGTAGGGGATGTATGGGCACTTGAGCAAGTCATTGGAGAAGATGTGGAAGTCGTTGGGGCTCCTTGAGCCTCCTCATCATGTGCTAAGCCTTCTTCATGCCTCATAGGTGAAAATGTGACAAGTGTCAATGTGCAATCACTCCATCACCATCAAACCCCCTCAAGCATGACATCAACCCTCAAAAGATGACGTTTTTCCTCTCCTAGGAAAATCGTTTGGGTGCTAGGAGCTGGATAAGATCCTTCATGATGTCAAGTAAGCCTCCAAAGGCATCTCTCTATGATCCGATGTGCGGGCCTACCACATCCAACTTGTGGGATCCTTGCCCCATGGAATCCCAAGCTAGGATTGTTCTCCCAAAACTGGCCACTAAGCAAGGTCCTGCAAAATAAAAGGGTGCGCCCTCCAAACATCTCAAGTCAAAGATATCATGACAAGTGTAAACCACATCTAATAAGAAAGGCACCTAAACATGTGCATCAAAACTACCTCATCAAATTAAACAAAAGCTCAAAATCCTATACAATTGACAAAGTTTAAGTATGGGAGGGGTGTCATAAAGATATTATTGGGTAGACCAAGACCCTCAAGTAGGGGATGCTCCCAAGGATATCATTTCATGGTTATGTAGTGGATGATGAGGTGGAAGGGGTTCATACTTCATAGGATGATGAATTTCATGACATACAAGGGCTCATATTATCTCATTCATGGGTGCTTTTGTAGAGGGTGTGTGGCACCTTCATTTGTGATGCACTTTTTCCAAGCTCATCTTCTTGCCATTCATTATTTATTTCACGTTTTAAGGAACGAGTTGAAGGCCACTGTCCCGACGAGGTGTCCAAATAATGACAGTGTCATTCACAAATACCTCACGTAAATGAGAAGGCTAGCTCATGATGAGACCCCCTTTCTCTCAGTTGTACAAATGAGAGCCACTTCCTTGGATTGGTGATGAGATGATGGTAATGTCATACCGCTAAATACCCATGATCATGATAGACTGGCTTGTGATGAAACCTCCCATCCTCCAACTAACCCCCTAAGCATTCATTATCATTCAATTTTGTAGGTTCCCCTTTTCTTATAGAGAAGCATTTCATTTCTTTCTCGGGAATCCCTGGTCAAAGCATCTAGAAGGTTAATATCTAGGATTTTATCTTTTTATCCAACAACAATCCCTCTAGGCCTTCAGCCCCTTTTTCCCATGAAATGAGGTACATGCCCTTCTTGGGTCACTAAAGTCAAAGGGCCTAGAAGAGGGCAACATGGTGGAAATGTGATGCGCAAAAATTGGTATGTATGTTCATGAATGGTATGATAACCCCTCAAGGGACCCCCAGTTGCAAACATTCCCCAAAGGTTGGACACTCACTAGGAAATATATGACACTTACCAAGGTGAAACAGGGTCATTGTATAGTATACCCAGATTTCCTGCGACAGTAGAGGAGGTATTGAACTATTACAATGTGGCCTAAGAAGACCAAGAAGATGAAGACCCCAGGAACTTGTAGATACCTGAGACTGAAGGGGAGCACGCAGTCGAACGACTAGAACTTGAATCCATGATATACACCGATCCTTTAAAGACACACAAAGTAAATATTGGTACAAAAGACATGCCTGGGTTCTTTAATATAGGAGACTACTAAGCAATGAGACAGTTGAGAAGATTGGTGACTTACTACTTGAGTATCGAGATTTGTTCTCGACTACTTTCTCAGAGATGAAGGGAATTGCTGGAGAGTTAGGAGAAATGAAGATGGAAGTTAAACCAGATGCCAATCCTGCACGACAGAGACCATATAGAATGAATCTGAAATACAAGCAGAAATTAAAAGAAGAGATAGACAGAATGTTAGAATCCAACATTATAGAGCATGTTGAAGAATCAGAGTGGATTATCCCAATGGTAGTTCAAATCAAGCATGAGAGGGATGAGGCAGCACAAAAGGTAGAGAGAGTCAAACATACATTCGAGGGGGTGTATATCATTATTCCAGAAGTGCTAAGGGAGGAAGACACCCCATTGGAGGAACATGTGACAAAGTTGAGTGAAGCCATTCATGGATTTCGAACAATATCACCGACTTAGAGGCACGATAAATACCAAGAACTCTCCAGATAGAAAGGGAGCAACACAAAAATATGGCCACTACAAGCAAAGAGAACATCAATATTATGGAAGTAGAATGTGCTAAGATGTATGCAGAAAGAATAGGAGTTTGGATGCAACTGAATGAAGACGTGGAGCTATAGAAGATTGACCATAAGATACATGTTGCATAGGATAAGGCACAAGCATTTAAAGAAGGAATGATTACATTACCGCCAGTAGGGGGGTAACAACAATGGCCGAAAACAGGAAACTATATTCTAAGACACATCAGCTAAGGGTGGAGCAATAGGCTTGCACGCAAAATATTGAGGTATTGCAAGAAGAAGCCTATAAGGTGATAGTGGAGTTAGTATCCACTCAAGGCAAGGTCAAGCAGGTAGCACATGAAACCACTGAAAAATTGAAGGCTCACTTAACTGTAAATTGGTCAAGGAAATTGTACAACAGGAAGCACAAGTTAGAAAAACTTGCAACAACCAATGATACACTATAGAAGTTCTTAGAAACATGGAAGAAGGCCTAAAGTGTCTCGGGACAAGCTACATGTGAGTGTTGGGAGCCTATTGGAGTAGGCTATTTTGAATAAGTTTTTGGAATCGCATGGGAACGAATCGCGTGAAATTTTGGCTAAGGAGCAGTGTGCATGCAAAGCAGTTGGAGCATTTTTGGGAGCCAACGTGCAAAAGGAGGAAAGTTGTTAGGAGTTTTGGGACATTATGTCCACATTGTAACCATTTTGTAATGGGATTAGCACTATTGTAAAGCTATAAATTTTAATGGTTTTTGGGTAGAGGAAGCTTTTTTGAGTAGTTTGAAAGAAGAGTTCGACAAGTATTGGGAAATTTTGGGAACTTTAGGGGAGCTAGTGTGCATTGTATACACGAATGACTAGGGAATGTTGAGGTAGAATTGATATACTCTTTATGATCATAGTGCACACCTAATGTAAGAACTGAATATTATGAATGAATGAATAAGAAGCTAGCCATTGTGGACGTAGCCCAGTTTGGGGTTAACCACGTTAAACCTTTTTTCTCGATGTGTTGCTTATGTGTGTTGTATGATTAGTATAGATATCTTTACTGTCTTTGTGTAATGATGATGAATGTTTAGTATTTTGAATATGTCATTGATATATGTCACGCACTTAAGGTAGTGATGAATGAATGAATGTTAATTAAGGTAATGTCGTGCATAGAGTATATTGCATGATAATTGAATGTTGAGTGATGTAAATTGCATAGATGAACAATGCATAATATGGTCATGTTGAATTCCTCACTTCCTTTCATCATTGCATAAACTTGGTTCCCACAGCCCCTCTAGATGCCTCATGTGAGACTTCACTTGCTTGCAGGTGATGCCGAAAGGGTTGGTGTCTAAGGGTTTTGTTGGTTTATTATCTTCAAACCTAGGGTCTGCCCACTGCACACCAACACAGTGGCAACACTTCTATGTAACATTTGTCTTTCCCCTTGTGAAATGATTTTCACAAAGGTGATAGATTTTGTGATAACATTTTGGCACCACTGTCTAGGAAAATTAAGTTATTATTCTTGGAAATCTGAAGTCTATGCTTCAAAATTATTTTGATGAGTATACATCAAATCCTAACCTAGTGTGCTTATCTGGCAACTCCATTGAGGGAAGAATTCATTTTCCCTATGAAAATTTTGAAGAATCAATGCTTGTAAGGTGAAACAAGCATTGTTGTAAAGGAATTTAAGATTCACCTCGGCAGATCCACTCATATGATTTTGTAAAAAGGTGTCATCCTATTTTAATATTATGTATGAAGTTGCATATTCTCAAATGAAGGAATTATGTCACCCTAGGAACTTCATGAAATGTTTCATTCTCTTGCTATTAAGAATGTTCCGGGATACCCAAATCACTTTTCTCTAGATTGGGGGGATGACTGTCCAAAATTTGATGGTGATCCATCTTCGACCATTACTTATGTTGTAAAATTATTGAAATACACCTCATAAATAAATGTGATGCATGAATATGTGCTTATAAGATTATTTTTATTGTCTCTGTAAACAAAACAAAAGGATTGGGTCAAGCATTCTAGCAGTTCAAAGAATATATCTTCTATTGTAGATTTCATTAAGAAATTTATCAAGCATTGGGGTCCCATATTTTAGAGGTATGAAGACACTCTTTGAACCCTATTGAAGGTTAAGAATACATCGTTGAAGAAAAATAACCTGAAGAAGAGATTCATCAAAGAAGTTACCAAACCTATGAAGAAGAGCAAGGGCCACTTCATGAATCCATTGAAGAAAAGGAAGACTTGGATGAATCAAAACATGTTGAAGATCAAGGCCATGATGATAACCTGATAGAAGAGAGTGTCTTTATTCACAAAGAAAAGTGTATGGTAAGTTGTTCTCCTTTTCAAGATTTTGATTCCTAGGATGCATTCTTTGATTATTTGGAAAGTGAAGAGTTTTCAAAGAAGCCCTTAGATTTGGTGAAATTTTCATTTGACGAGGAACATGGTAACCATGATACTGAAACTGTTGATGATTTTCTACGGGTTGGAAGGAATAAATGGGATATGAGTTTTATTTTTATTTTGATGGGGATCCCATTTATGATACTGATGATAATTTTAGGGTCAATACTGAAAAATTGCTTCCTTTGGGACATACACCTATGTACACTAATGATTCAAAATTTTGGCAACATGAAGATGATATGTTCATAGATTTGTTTCAACCACCTAAGAATGATTCATTAAAACATTCTCATGATGATTTCCAGTCATATCCTAGGAGGTATGATACATATTATTTCGAGCACTTGGGGTTATTTTGTGAAGAAGATTTTCAACCACCCTTATTCTCAAATTTTGGTTAACATTCATGTGAGCACTCTTATGGGACTATGCTTGACCCAAAGCAACAAGAATGTCATAGGAGAAATTTCTAGCCATCTTTTTTCTCGACCTGTCAGCTATATGTCATTGGAAGTACAACTGGAAATTATGTTTTTGGTGATGAGATATCTATGGGGAAAAGGTGTTTTCAACCTATGGTTTGTTGCAAGGATTTCCAACCACATATAAAAGCACAACAAACCCTAAGTTGGGAGAATTTTTTTTTTTCAAGATCTGAATTGACCTCACACTTTTCATCTTCATCCTCTTTGAAAAATCATGATGTATTTTTGAGGTTTCTCATGATTCCATCTCAAGCCTTTGGGAGTGACATTGTACATGAAAAACAAGGTTTCCATATTTTGAAGTACATAGATCAATGTTACAATATGCAAGGGTTGAATTATGAAGGCCTTGCTTGGAGCAAGTATGAGCCATCATTGATATATTGCAACCCTATTCAAATATGGATAGAGAAAACTTATGGATGCACATCTCGGCATGATTACATTCCTATTACTTTCCCTCATGAGTTAGATTATGTGTTTGGTTATGGTGCAATGTTTGTCCTAGATCATCACCGTTTTGTGCTTGACATTTCCTTGTTTTGGCTCATAACGAAGCATGATGGTAGAATTTTTTACCTTGTTCGGATGTTATGATGGATTCACTAGTTGTATGATTATACCTAACACTGTTGTTGTCCCATAGCATTAGGTAGGTTAATGTTAGGTCATATTGTGTGCTTTCATCTAGATTGTACTTTATTTTGATTGATGTTAGTTATTAATTGATCCTATACATCCATGATAGCTTAGCCTTATACATGTCATTATATATATATATATATATATATGATAATGATCATCATCTATAATTAAAACAAGTGAGTCAAATATACCAATATTAGATAAGTATCATGTCAAACAACTTATATCTTAAAAAAAACAAAAATAGATATCTCACTTAAAATGTATATCATAACATTTCTGGAGATCTTATAAAAACATATATTGCATTTCAAATTTATGTCATATAATTCATAAAGAAATTTAATTGAATTTGACAACATTCATCCTGAGTAGTAAAGTAAAATCATCATATGTAATAAATATCCATTCAAAAATCATCGACCACTTCCAATATATATATATATATATATATATTAACAAGTCAATACCGATAAAATCATCATCATATATAACTAAAACAAGTGAAAGTCAAATATGTGAGCGGATCAATAACATGTCAAAATGATACAATTCAAGATGATACATGTGCAAATGATATAAGTCAAAATGATACATGTCAAAATGATACAACTCAATAATATTGATCTAAAAATGAAGAAGACTTGTATTCTTGAAAATATTTGCAAGTAAAATTTATGTGTTAAAAGCAAATGGATCATCTTTGCAACACAATTTTTAATAGGATTTACTCATTCAAGATGCATATAAACAACAACATAATCAATGAACAAAAAACTCATAACACAACAAATGATAAAGGAGTTCACCCCTCTCTTGGGCTACATCTCCTGGTCCAGCTTCCAATGGATCATTTGTATTATTTGCTCAAAGTGCTAAAAAATGTGCTTTACAATGCTCAAAATGATAAAAAGACTACTCCAATGGTTTCAGAACGTCCAAAAACCCCTAGCTGGTCTTTTTCGGCACCTCGTTTGGCCAAAAAATGAAGAAGATAGGCTTCCTGGAAGTCCCCCCTTCAAGCTTGCTGTCTCTGCATCTACAAAACGCACCCTTGTTGGCTCAACCTAGCCCAAACACATATTTAAGTGTAAAAACCTAGCACCGAATGCAACCACGTGAACCGTGCAAACTGTAGGACAGTTATGGGCGCACCTAGCCCCTAACCGTCAAGGGCCAGGTCGTATGACCCATGCATCCATGCACTAGAATTAACATAGGGTCTTGTTACATAAGCCAATGGTCAAAGGCCAAATGGCGAGTCATTGATATAACCGTTAGAACAAACACAACCGTGCGCACGCATCCATATGATATAGCTATGGGTTATATGTAGCATATCATGCGACCAAGGGCTGGGGCTAAGCCCCAGCCCGGTCGCGCCCCAAACCACACACATATACAAACAG
>JASDQU010415557.1:0-10331 GCA_032191745.1 Picea mariana
ATGTCGGCTTTAGGCCATTGGTTGTAATTATACCTCCTAGTCTCCTATATATACCAAGGAGACATTTTCATTTTGAATCATCTTGTACTTGAACATTTAAGTGGGGTAAAAGGAGGCTGCCCCCTCGAAGAGGCTTATTATCTGAAATTCTCTCTTTTTCAAGGCGTTGAGTACTTTTTCTGAAGATTTTCTATGCTATATTGATATTTGGTTCTTAACACAAGTTCACAGACATGAAGGGCATTAAAGGGCCCATGGGAGAAATGAAGATCCCTTTGAAACCAAATGTAAGTCCAATCAAGCAGAGACCCTACAAAATGAATCCCAAGTATAAGTAGAAAGTTAGGATTGAATTAGATAGAATGTTGGAAGCAAGAATCATAGAACCTATTGAAGAATCATAATGGATTAGCCCTATGGTGGTCCAGGATAAGAAGTCAAGAGAGATCATAATATGTGTAGATTTAAGGAAACTGAATGATGCATGTTTACATGATCCATTCCCTACACCGTTTACTGACGAAGTGTTAGACAATGTAGGAGGACAATAAGTTTACTCCTTCACAGATGGATTTTCAGGTTATCACCAGATCAGGATTGCTAAGGAAGACAAACATAAGACCACGTTTGCAATAGAATGGGGTTCTTTACAATACACTATGATGCATTTTGGTTTGAAGAATGCACCAGCCATCTTTTCTAGGGTGGTGGTCGAAGAATTCAAAGAATTTTTACATAAATATTTAGAAGCATATTTTGATGATTGGATTGTTTTTAGCTTATTGAAAAATCATATTGAATGTTTGAGACTAATGTTGGATAATTACATGCAATGTCAGATTTCCTTGAACCTGAAGAAGTGCATCTTCCTTTCACCTTTTGGAGTATTGCTAGGACACGTTGTATGTAAGCAGGGGTTGTTGGTAGATCCTTCCAATATTACCATCATTGTTGATCTACCTCCTCCTACTTCGGTTAGAGAGTTGCGCACTATGCTGGGACATATTGGATACTACACAAAGTTTATCAAGGGATATGCATAGATAACAACATCCATGGAAATTTTTTTAAAGAAATATCGCCAGTTTCAATGGTCAGAGGAATGTCAGTAGAGCTTCGACACACTAAACTAGAAAATGGTTACTGCACCTATTCCAATTTTTCCAGATTGGAGTAAGGAATTCCATGTCCATGTTGATGCTTCATCTATTTCATTAGGAGCAGTGTTAGAACAACTAGGAGTATGAGATATTGATCACCCGCTAGCCTTTTCTAGCAGGAAGCTATCTACAACTGAGATAAATTACACTACCACTAAAAGAGAAGGATTAACTATGGTGTATGCACTACATATGTTTAGACACTACTTGTTGGGATGACATTTTAAGATGTTCACTGATCACTCTGCGTTGAAATACTTAGTCAACAAGACAGTGTTGGGGGGAAGAATATGTAGATGGCTATTGTTATTCCAGGTTTATGATTTTGAGATTGTGGCCAAGACAAGAAGAATGAACAAGGGACCTGACCACTTGTCTAGGTTAGAACATGGAGAGGAACCTACCAGTTTGGAGGATACAATACCATATGCATAACTACTGGCCATTAGAAAATTTGATGATCACTTCGCCGAGATAGTCCAGTTCCTATCTACAGGAATGGCACCCTGCAAGTATACAATCATTCAGAAGAAACAGGTGGTAGTTCGTGCTGCATATTTTTCACTTATAGCTGGACAACTATATAGGATGGGACCCGATTAGATATTTAGGAGATGCGTTATGGAGGCATAAAGACCACTAATTCTAGCAGAAGCACATGAAGGCATCATGGGAGGACATTATGCAGGGAAAGAAACAATGCAGAGGGTTCTTAGAGCTAGCCTCTGCTGGCCCACTTTACACAAAGATTCTAAGGAATACTACAGAGCCTGTGATGTATGCCAAAGAGTTGGGAAACCTTCTAGAAGAGATGATATTCCTTTAGCACCTCAACTAACTTTACATGAATTTTAGAAATGGGCCATTGATTCTGTGGGACCTATCAACCTACCAGGAAAGCACACAGGAGCTCGATACATCATCACTGCAACACAATATTTGACCAGATGGGCAGAAGAAAGAGTAGTTAAGGACTGTAGTACAACTGAGCGATTCATATTTGATGATATCATAACGATATTTGGATGCCCAAATATCCTTATGAGTGATCAAGGTACACATTTTATTAATAATACTATTGAAGCCTTAACCCAAGAATTTGAAGTTCACCATCAGAAGAGAACACCATACCACTCGAAAGCGAATGGTACAATCAAAGCTTTCAATAAGATCTTGGAGATAGCACTAACGAAGATTTGCAATGTGAATAGAGATGATTGGGATTTGAGCATGCCAACAATGTTATGGGCTTATCGAACCACTTGCAAAAACATGACCATGTAGACTCCCTTTAAGTTAGTTTATGGCCTGGAAGTAGTGGTACCTATGGAATATTTGGTTCCCAGCTTAAGAATTGCAACATTTATAGGTATGGATGACACAGGCATTGTGCAAGACAGGCTTGTGCAGTTGGTGGAACTAGAGTGTTATCACTGAAATTTCGTCCACAAATGGTTACAAGAATTCATCATCTTCAAACAGTTATGAAGTCATCCATGGACTTGAATTAACACAAAAGCATTCATAAAGGGTCAAAAACTATACAAAGTAGTAAAACATTGAAGGGCGCTATGAAGACACTTGGCATGTGTGCACATGTGTGAAACAAAAACACAATATTCACGCACATGCGCATGATGCATGACTGTTGTCACAAAAATCCGTGCACCTGAGAAACAACGCATTTATGAGAGTGGTCGGCCTCCCACCCACTCCTGGTTTAGCTTCCAAGCTGATTTGACACTCAAATCTGGATTGGATTAGATTGGATGGTTGGTCAAAGACCTAGAAATGCCCTAATTAGCCTCTTTACACACTACAAACTAGTTGAACAATAGATCAAAGGAATGCTATTAAAAGGCCATGGATACACTTCATTTTTCAAGGAATTCAAAGCAAAGTTATGCTGCCATTATTCTCTTGAGGAATCTTCTATCCTTGCCAAGAGTATACTTGCATTATTGCATTGGGAAATCCATCTCACCCCTTGAGTGGATTAGCAAAGAATTCTTTCACCATTCTCATTTTCCTTTTCAAAACTGTAAGAAGAGCTTACTTGTGGGGGTCCAAGAGCCCTCCCTTGGAGGAAGAAGGGACTCATAGTCCCCTTGCTTCTTGGTGTTTTCTTTCACTAATATCAACCTTATTATTGGTGACATGGGTCTCATTGTTATTTTTGTCTCTATGTCCCTATGCTTATAAATTTAGTTGTTATTTTATTTCTTAGTTTAATTCTTAGTTGTTGTTTTATATTTCTTTTTCTAACCCTTTTCCTTGCAGTTGTCCTGCTCAACAAACCCAAATAAGCTTGCAAGCACCTCTATTTTTCTCACTAACGTGATGAAAGAGGCGCAACAGATTGGCGACTATATTGGGGAAAGGTATCAATTTCCTACCCCATTTGGGTTTTTCTAGCTCTTCTTTTAGTTTGTTGAACTTGCAGGTGCACTAACCGGCCTAAGCCGACTTGCCAATCAGCCAATTCCAAGTTGAATTGGGAGAAATCCATCCGGATTTTTCATTCTCAGCCATGTGTCACCTGTGCGTGGGTTTTTAGGCCAACAGACACGCATCGTGCACACATGCACTTAAATCATAGTTTTTTTTGCACACGTGCACTTATTGACTTGTCTCTGTTCGTGCACATGTGCTCTATGCGCCTCTATCTCCATTGAGACCTGTGCATCTATGCAAAAATTCACATTGTAAAGTTGTTGAGATGTGGGGAAGGCCATTTTCCTTCTTAAAAATGATTTCAAGCATGTTTTAAAGCTGCACCACACTTAGTCCCCTCATCATATAAAGGGGTTAGTCAAAACACATAGGCACTTAGGGGGTTAAAATCAATTTCCTCTTTTGCTTTCATTTTTTCCACATGGATGGCTTGTTTTGACTCACAATATAAGTTGGAAATCATTTTTAATCATATTTAACTTGCATTGGGACTAGAAGTTGGATAACAATCAATTAGTATGCTCTTCTCTCGCGCATCCAAGTGATCTTGAGAATCAAAAAAAAAATTGTGAAACGATTTCATCTCCCTTAAGAACATTAAAACCTTTAGGAGAGGACAACAACCCTTCTTGGGACTCCTCTTAGTTTATTTTTTTAAACACATCTTAACATTGTAATGGGCCCATACATGCCCACATGCTACAAAGATGGGATAGTGTTCAAATTTGATTTCTTAGATCAAATCACTAGGGAAGTTTAAAGGTCTTGTAATGGGCCCATACATGCCCACATGATCAATCTAGGATAGTTTCAAAGATTTTCTTAGATTACATCACAATAGGGAGTTAAAGGGATAGTAACGGACCCACATGTCCACATGCTAGCTTCCTATGGACTTTTGAATTACGCAAGGTTGTACCAAAGGCACTTAGTTAATTAGGTAATCAACACTTGTAAGGACCAAACGAAGTCCACATGTAGCAAGGTGNCATCTAATTCACTAAAAATTGGCACACTTTCACTCACACACAAAAGTCACTTTTCACTCACATAGCTTCTTCTTGAAATGTGGAGGTCAAAGTAAGTTTCCTCCAAAGGGATTCCAAAAACACCCCACCCTTTTCTTGACGAAACTATCCATTCCCATTCTAATTCAACGAGGTTGATTCACACCCCCAACCTCTCAAAAGAACTACATCTAAATTTTTTCTAAAAACTCACTAAGATTTCCTCCATAAGAGATGCCCAAAAAAAATTTTTAGTCTAGGTAGGATTTCGGGGATAGGCATCCAAATAACTCCCCATTATCTAGTTCTCACATTGTCAAAACCATAGAAGTTGTCAAATAGGGAACTGAAAATCATCCAAGTCAAGTGTTCCTAACACCATAAGACAGGGAGATACCTGTGAAGGGTTGAAGGCCGAGGTCCGTTTGTTCTGTGCATCCCCCCTTGAGGCACCCACCTCTTGGACGGGATCCAACCCATGACCCATTTCTTAGGCCAAAAATCTAAATGTCGCACTTTGACTGAGGTACCTAGTGACCAAATTTTAGGACATCTACCCAAGTGGCAATTGTGGGCTGCAATTGCACCTTGATTGGATTTTGTGTGGCTATTGGGAAATATCGCCAGCTCTTTCAGGATATGCCCCCTTTACCCCTCATTGTAACCAATTATTTCATCCTTCACTAGTTTCTCTTCCGGTGACTTCAGACCCCACTGTTGAGTACTATTGGAAGGACCAGTGCTATTTGAGAGGAAGGATGTTACGTCTTCTAGGACACGAGAATTTGTTTTCTTTTGATTCCCCACATGGACAAAACCCACGTATCCACATATATGCTTCTTTTTCAAAACATTTTATGTATGATGGACTTCTGACTACATTTTGATTTGGATATCTATATTGTGTAAAGTTCAGAGTTTGTAACACAAAGGCTCTTGTTTCTTTATTACTCTCACCACCATTTGCACACATTCACTCAGCTAGTTGAACATCATAGGGGACTCACAGAATCCCCGTCATTCACGATGCTTGCTAAACCTCCCTCCTATCTTAGGAGGGGTGTCTGGTCTTGCCCACTCATCGACACCACCTTCACACACTCCCATGAGTGCTAAAATTTTAGGATCATCTTTGCTTGGTTCCACATTACTTGGGTCCACTTCCCAAATTCATCCATCCACTCGCTCTCCTTTACACGGAAGCAGGGGACCAACTTCCTCTCAAGGGGGAAGTACCAACCCACCTAGCCCCCCTCAAGGGTCAGGTTCACAACACACTTACACCATGGATGGAGCTAATCCTCCCCCCCCACTATAGATGCCATATTTGGCCTCTCTCAACATACCAGATCTCAACAAACTCACCAATGATCCTATATTGCATGCCCCCACATGGCCTGCAATGCCCACCAAACTACCTTCAGACATACCCAAGTTTGAAAGAAAGGCAGGTGACGACCCTACCAACCATGTCATGACCTTTCACCTATGGTGCTCTTCCAATAGCATTATGGATGATTCCATCAGACTGTGATTATTTCAATACACACTCACTTGCTGATCGGCCAAATGGTATGTAGAGGAAAAATTAGGGTCCCATGCGACTTTTGAATCCTTGGCCGAAGCATTTTTGACCTTCTTCCAACAACCAATCTGCTAGGGCAATGGTCTAGAACTACTCTCTAATTTCAAACAAACCTCAGCCACACATATCGTTGATCACATTCACGAGTGGCATAGGTGACGTAGTCTGTGCAAAGTAGAAACCACCAAGCAACAATGTCTTGACNTAGATCACTTGTCTCTCTCCTCAGTAAGGATGTAGCTTCCACCTTCCCTCAATTTGAAAAGGAAGCCATCAGTAAGGCTCAAAAGTATGACATCATCTATGCACAGTCAGGGTACTTATACACTGTACTTCCTGATCTTCCAAAACCTGTGCCATTTTTCCAAGACAAACCTGGGATGTCTCACTTAGCAGACAGACTGATTGGTACCACCACTCACCACGGTCCACAACCCAACCACCACAAATGTATGGAACACCTCAATACCCACCGGCATATGGGGGCACTTCTTACTACCCCCCATCCCCTTATCAACAACCATACCCTGTTACTATGCCTCCACCCATCAGTGGGCCACTGTCGGCACCCCCCATACACCCACCTATTCAAACGAGTTCTGGTACCCCCTCTACCTCAGCTTATAGTACTAGCAAAAGAACTATGCCTTCCTATGTACCTTACAGATCGTTACCTCCACAGAATCTGTACTTTCCATTTCCTGGTCCCCCACAACCCATGGCTCCCCCACATCCTCATGTTGGGGTGAATTTTGTTCAACCCTCTCTCGTTCAGCAATATCAAAACTTCGAACAACTGAATACGGAGAATCCAACCCATCTGTCGAACAATGCCAAAAAGAAAGGACAAAACAGGAACAACAACAACCCAGGTCAAGGCGGGAATCAACCCCAGCAGAACCAACCCATTGGGGGCAACCAGAACTAAGGGAATCAGAACCCCTAGGGGGGAAATAATAATAGGCGTCAAGGGAGAAATAACAATACTATTAAAACCAACTTCCCTTATGCCCTTTGTGGTGATTTTGTCCATTACACTCATCATTTCCCCCAAATCGCTGATTTCAAACGGTTGAAAGACTCAGGTAGTCTACCCCATCCTCCAACACCACCTTCCCCTCAGCAGGCACCACAAAAATACGTGAAACAACCCCCCCTACCGTGCTGCATAATCCTATTCCAAACCAAGGTGTGATAAACACCCAATAGGACACACAACACCCCCCACCTCAGGTGGGACAATACCTCAACCCAAACAATCCAGCAGATGGCACGATCCTCCTCACTAGTGAGGATGAAATCCTTCTGCAAACACGTAATCGTTAGTATCATGCACCTGCTGAGTCTCCTCCTATCCCTCCAGAGACAATCCCTACACCAAAGGGACCCCCATTGGTGATTCCTTGCCCTAATACAGAGCCACCTCTTCGCATCCCTCACATCCCATTACGCAGGAATGTCCACAACCCAAAGGCTAGGGCAGCTCACAATTACAGTTTGGTTGACGACTTAGCACAATCCCCGCATGCCATGTCAGTCTTGGAAGTCCTCCAGACTTGTCCCACTCAGTGGAAATCATTACTTTCCACCTTGGGGGAAGTCAACCCTGCAGATACTCGACTCATTACCTTTGATCTCGACAGTGGAGAACCTTGCCTTCCCGCCTTGATCTCTTTTCAAATACCAGTAAAAATACGGAAGATCACAGTTGATCGGTGTATCATCGATGAAGGTGCATCTACATGCATTATGTCCAAATCTGCATGGTAGAAACTTGGTTCCCCCGAACTCATACCCTCTACCATCACCTTACGAGCTTATGATGGACGACCATCATCTCATGTCCCCGTTGAACTCGGGGGCAAGACTATTCTCATCGACATCGAAGTTATCAACGCCCCACTCGATTATAATATCATGTTCGATCATAGCTACATGTACGCTATGAAGGCAATTGCCTCTTCTGTGTTTCAGACAATGATGTTCCCCCATAATGGCAAGATCGTTACCATTGGCTAAGTCTCACATTACGAACCTAACCCATCTGCCAACATCGATAACATTCTCCCTCTCATCCACACGAGTCATGATGCATACCCACTCATCGAGATGGGTCCTAGAATTTTCAAAGATCCATCATTGTTAGGAACTTACCATGGAGCACCACCACTCCTTCATCCTTCCAATCAAGTATGCGTCGTGTCATCTAACGGAACTCACATAGAAGATACCCTTCCTCCTATGGAGGCTTCTATCATATTTGATGTCCCACTAGTTGCAGAACTCCCCCCTCACGAGCCTCCTGTGAACTTGTCGACCCCACCAGTCCACGATTTCACCTCTCCCCAAGGACATATCCTAGTTTGGGAGATAGTTCCCCAAGCCATCACCCAAATCCCCTTCTTTTACCCTCCCCTAGGCATTGAAGCTTTACAGGTAGCTGCTATGCTTACCCTACCTAATATGGTGTTAGCAATTCCAGTTTGGTATTTACATCCACCAGAGATGGTCCCTCGACCATCCCTTCCCCCCCAAATGAAAGGAATCCCAATGATGATTTCCATACTTACTCCCACCATACCCTCTACACCCCCACTCACTAACTCCCCTGCCACAGTTGAGGGCAGGAGAAATAAGAAGGAGCCCACAACTCCACTTCCTCCATGCATCCAACCTCCTTGCACACTATGTGAGAAAGATGGACACCAAACCAACAACTACCCATCTCTACCCGAGTTACGGAATTTGATTCCACTCAATCAAACTCCCCCAACACTCACCACTATAGCTAGTACTACCACTACCACCTCCCATTCCAGTAGTAAAGGGTTGTGAACCAAATTCACTTGCGCTATATGTTCAGAATATGGCCATTATACCCACCATTGCCCAGCACTGCCACACTTTCGACAGACATTAGCCACAGTACGCTAAAGCTTCCAGAGCAACCCCAGTCCCACTACGTCATCCTTACCAACAATCATCGACATCCATTATGTCACAACTTCAGTCAATGAACGTATGTGATGCCCTTGGTCTTTATGTGAATCATTAGATCATTTTACATACTAGTGTCCTATGATCATTGAATACAGGAAACGCCAATTGACCCTGCTTCAACGACCCGCAAAGTCGATAGTTGACCTTACCTCCTCACTAGAGGTTCTTCATGTCATTTCTCCCCAACCTGAGGCCATTCCAACACCTCCCTAGTTCTTAGATAAATTATCTGAGGATTCACCCCCCAATCCCCCCAACTCCCCCACTCATTCTCCTATGGACATTTTACACCCAACTACCACGGGTACTCCTTAGTACTTCAATATTTGGTTTATGTCGAGTGAACCATCACCATCTCCTTGCGTTGTTCCCCCTACTTCTTCATCACCAGGGGGGAACCACACAACAACAGTCACTGATATCACTCTTCATGACCCCTTGTATTCCCATCACTTCCACTATGACGAGGAAATACTTGAAGATTTAAACAACCTTGACTACCCATGCGATGCGCTACACCACCACGCACTCTTATTTCCACAGGAAGCCTCCACGCCTCCTAAAAAACACCCCATCTACGCAGTCGAAACCAAAGATTTTATCCCATCAGGGCCTATCGATTAGTTCAAAAACCCCATTCCTACCCCTGATGCTTTTGAAGAAGGCAACATTGCCAACATTTCCCCGACCATTAAAATCGACATTTCCATCAAAAATGGTGTCGTCGAGGAAATCACCATTGGAGCTGCTTGCACTCCTCAAGAAATCACCACCTATAAAGCCCTCTTCCAGGAATATCAGGATATCTTTGCCTAGTCATACATGAAAATGCCTAGCCTCGATCCCTCTATCATCGAACATCGCATCGACACCTGGCCCGACATTACACCAGTTCGTCAAAAACAACAACCGCTACACCCATCCAAAGCAACTGCCATCAAAGCCAAAATTGACAAATTACACGCTACTGGGTTCATTTACCCCATCGCCTATACATCATGGGTTTCCAAACCTATACCCGTTAACAAAAAATAGGGCACTATCTGTGTCTGCACGGACTTTTGTGATCTCAATCATGCATGTCCCAAAGACAACTTTCCAACGCCTTTCATTGATCAAATTATC
>JASDQU010415564.1:0-10231 GCA_032191745.1 Picea mariana
TACGATATTGAAGCAAAACTAAACTGTAACGACACACACACTAACTAATTCTATTTCTAATGAAACAGCGACGTGCACCAGCTTGGCGGGCCCAACCAAACGATGCAAGCGCTGTGGGAAACGACCAACGCCGACTAAATCACACGGTGCAAATACGATGTAAATCGATGCTCCATTAACTCATTAAAAACACGATATTCAGATCATGTTACAGTCAACATATAAGCAACAACAATTTTCATTAAAACATAGGTTCAACATAATCTGATAACAGTAGCAAAATAACACAATAATGATAATCGTAGTCTTCATAACCCATTCTCAGCAATGAACACGGGTTTATATCCAAAATACAATTATTTGTAACAATCTTTAGACAGAAAAACGTAAAGCAACGGATCCCTGATCCGAGAGTAGTCTTGCAATGAAACTGAAACTCGTTTCACAACTTCGTGACACGTAGTGTCACGAAGTGTGAACAATTGAAGCATAATTGATTCCAAGGTAATCATCACACTCTCGAGCACTCTGTGGCAACGGCTCCAGCTGGCCTGTGACTCTGCTATCTCCCTCTTCGAACCATAACGCATGCCATGATGCATCGGTTTCGAACTGCTCCACTGGTACCGCTACGGTGTGAGTTGGTACCTGGTACCGAAACCCTGCGCCAAGAATAGCAATGGTACCTACCCAAGTGATATTAGCTCATTTATCAAATTAAAGTATTAAAAATGCATAATAATAACTTGAATTTCAAAGATACCTTAGGTGACCCCTTTGGGTGGTAAAGGGATGTTGATTATATCAAAAGGAGGTCAAAAAGGGTGGTACTGGCATATAGTTGGAGGTCAATGGTATGTAGTATGGGCAAAGAACATGGTCAAAACCGGGGACCAACAATATTCCTAGGCTTCGTTTTGTGGCATACCTGGAAGGAGAGAAACTGTAGGATCTTCAGAGAGTAGTACAACAATATAGATCAAATTTGGAATGGAATTCATGCAAACATATAAGAGACAATAAATTCCTTAGCCTAGAAAGAAGAAGACTAGAATACCTCTAGGGAAGAAATAAATATTTTCACAAAATGGAATCAACACCCTCTCTAGACCATAACCATCCCAAATAAAAATCTAGATAAAAATTGTTGGAGCAAGGAGACCTGGGAATATCCTCCTAATGGATTCATGAAATTATTTTTTGACGCAGCCTCTAAAGTAAATATAGGCCAATTAGGAGCAATCGGGGTATTCCAAGACTCGGTAGGGGTTGTCCAATATGGATACTCCATCAAACTAGGTCACAATTTGAACAATGAAGTGGAATAGATAGGCATGCTAATGGGGTTGAGAATGGAAAAAGAGTTGAATTACTAATCTCTAATAGTGGAAGGGGACTCTCAGATCCAAATTGAGGGTATAAATAAAAATTTAAATGGAACCCACCCAAAGAGAGTTTCAGATAATTGGAGATTATTGTTTGGCTTCTTGGAGATGGCTACAATTGTTAGGGGCAACTAAACTACAGTCCCGAAACAATTCAAGAGAAAGGGTAATGTGGTAGTTAATTTTTAGGAGAATGTGGCAGTAATTCAAACCCTCAGAATGAAAAAGTGGAGGTGGCAGGAGGTGGGCCTTGAACCATTTAGGGACACGATAACCCGCTTAACTAATGATGACACCCTTCATACAATTGAGGAGACAACTAGTGAGATCAAGGCCCTAGGCACGAGGGAGACATATATCCCCACATAGTTCTAAATGTCATATCACAAGGGCATAGTACTTTAGGATCAGGATTTAGACCCCATTTTGAGGAAAGTGGCAGATAATGGAACTCAATGGCCAAATCTAGGAAGTAAGGATGATCGAGAAAGGAAGGTACAAAGAGATGCATATGAAAAAACATGTATTAGATATGAAAGCGAGATGATGCCAAAGGTGTCTAGAACCAATACCACAAGTATTATGGTTATGAGAGAAAAGGACATGGCTTACTAGAGAATGATGAATTCGATTAACATTGTTAATAAAAGGCGACTTAGAGGGATTAAGATGAATGAGGCAAGATCTATTAACATGAAAATATATCGTAAGAATCGGGCACGTATAAGTGCTAAGTCTGTTGGGAAAGGGAAATTAAGAATAGAGAGGTGCAAGTCTTTTCCGAGAGAAAATGGGAAAGACGGGGAGAAGATTCTTGTGGGGATTCCCTTGACCTCAAGGATCTATAGTTTCCTTTCGCACCTAGCCATGAGAGGGGCTCAGACATAGAGCGTTAAGGGGTATTTTCCAAACCAGACCAATAGTAACGGAAAAATACTTTGGGGGAGGGAATCAGGCCACAAGAAGATGTTAATAAAGAAAAAATAGTTGGAATTGGTAAACACCCCCATTTCCAATGTTTGGGGGTAGAAAACCAGGAAGATAGAGAGCCACTCCTTCACCAGAAAGACTTTCTCAAAATCCAGAGTGAAGATAAACATGTTGGATACCAACCATAAATTTCATACCCGAGGTACTGTAAATGTAAAGTAGACTATGGAGGAAATGCCAAAATAGGTCAAAAAAATAGAATGTCAACTTCAGAGGAGGAGATTATAGAAGATGCGATATATTGGGTCCAGGACCAGGGCCATTCATGAACCAATGAAACCAAATATTTTTGTCTAGTGAAAATTTACTGGTGAACGAAAGAAATAATCACTCAAGCCCTGGTGCAACAACAAGAGGAAGTTGTCCAAGTGCTCACCCAACAAAAAAATGACAATGAATTTCTCAAGCAAAGGGTAAGGATGTTGGAAGAAAAATTTGAACCCTTTTTGTAAAGATAAATTTTGTGTTTTGTTTATTGCAAGGGACTGTGAGGACATGCAGGAAAGGACCAAGCAACCGAGGATGTAGGGATGCTCTGAAGGATCCCAGGAGTGTCCCATTCTGATAGAGGATGAGTTTCCCCAAAATGGTTCTCTCTATGTAAGGACCAAAGTGAAACAATCTGGTAAGGGAGCTCTCTTGGGTCAGGGATCGATCCTAGAAGGGTCATCTCTCTCATCAAAGCTCAACTAGACAGATTAGATTGAGGGTTTCAACCCGGGGACACCTTCGAAAGATATTGAGTCTTTTGGTATGGTCCTTTTTTTTCTAGATATAGGTAGTCAGAATAATATGTATATGAAATTCTTGGGGCATAGTGGCATAAGGCATGGTGAAGCTAGGTGGGTAGGGGATAATGTTTGGACCTTGAATTTTGACCTTTTGGCTGTTGGGAGTTTTGACAATCTTGAAAAAAATAGTATTCTGAGGGGATCCATGGTTTCTGCTTTGGAAGGGCCCCAAAATAAATATTATATTATTTTGAACCATCTTGATATAAATCTATAGTTTTTTTTTCTTAAAAAAATAATATTACCATTAAGTTGCGTTTATTTTATAATAATAGATATTTAAAAAAATGTCACTTAATTGTATATAGTCGAATCTAAATATTATTGTATAATTTGGATGGATCTTTGTCATGAAAAAGATCCCTGTACATAGAGAAATGATGGGCAATTAGTTTCCTGATACAAGTATACCACGATAATAATTAATATAATAAAAAAATTACACAAAAAAGTATTAAAAATATAGAAAAGAAAATGAGAAAAAAATTTCGGTAGGGAATTCACTTTAAAGCTTACTCAAGTCTCAAAATTTGTATCCATTATACTCATATCCATGTGAAATTTGTTCATAGGGTTAATTGTATCTACAAGATACTACAGTTTCTAGTTAAGAGTGCACACAATGCCCAAATACTCATTACTGGCCAAAGAATGGCCATAGAATGAGGAATCCTCAATAAACACAATAGTGTAAATTGGTGTGGGGAGGGAGATGAAATCAGATTCTTTGGAAAGTGGAGGTGTGCCAATTCGACTAACTAATATTTTAGAGATTCAAATAGAGACCCTAAATTCAAATGCTTCCTAAGAGAAATTTGCATGTAGGAGGAGACCTCATTTTCCTTTTTTGTAATCTTTAGCAAATGGGTTGAAGTTTGAACCATGCAAATTTATATTTTACCCTATTGTATATACAAAATTTGTTGTCACAATTCTCTTGCTAATGATTCCACCACATGGTGGAATCTACCACACTACACTATAATTCAATGACATCATGCTCACACTACTATATGCCTCGTTGAGCCTCATAGAGATAGAGTAAGACACATCATTCGGGCATGCAATGAAAATGTCATATACCTATTGACAAGCATTATATATTGAGAACAAGGATGCCCCTAATACAATAAATTGTCTTGGATTTTAGCTAGAGTCCATTAATTTCTTCCCTTGTTAAAGAGCCTTTGTTGACTACCACTATTTCAACATTAAAAAATAAGAGTGGAATCGGTTTTTTGGGGCCATTAAACAACCAATAAATAAATAAACCCACATGCAATTCCACATCCATCTATTGTACTTCTCACAAGCATGACCATCAACAAGTAACTATGTGGAGTAATGAGTGTTATGATTCTCACAAGCATGACCTTCAACAAGTAACTGTGTGGAGTAATGAGTGTTATGGGAACCTTAAATCCCCATCTCTATAATATTGCATGATAGGATTTTTTCTACTATGTGACTCAACCTTCATAATGGGTTTCCATTTAAAGGGATCAATCTGTAGAATGAATCCCTCATTTTTAACTTTATTAAATTTTCACTCAATCTTGCTCCTAGGTTCACATTTGAATTGGCCTCCTTATTGTTTATCATGGGACCTAGAAAAAATTACTTATTTTAAAGCATTGATTTAGTATAATAATTTTCTACATGAGATGAGACAACCTGATGTTTAGGAAAGGGTATTGATGAAACAATGATCATATGATGATTGAAGAATCTCCAATTATTGTCACTTGTCACATGCCTTTCCCCTTTAGAATGACTAAGCCTTATAAAAATACTCATCACCTTAGCCTTATTTTTGGATGCATTTCCTTCACCACATGTGGGTGAAAATGAAAAAATGGGGATACACTTTTTGTAGTGAGGTGCGTAGAGGGTGTCATGATGAGGCTACATAAAACTAAAACGAAAGTCTAGTTTGAAAGTTTGCAATTTTATAAATGATAAGATTACAAAAATCATGGACAAAAGCTAATAAAATATCAACCTAAAGTTTATAAAATTCTCAACTGATATTTTTTGGTCAACGGTAATGACAATGCTTGCTATGATTTTCAAGAACCTCGAACTTCAACAAGGGAAGACACATGAAAATTCCAAATGTCATATCTCATAACTGTTACAAATGGATTCATCTTCGAATCTAGTTTGTAGTGATATAATAATTATCTATTTTTGTTACAAATTATTATCTATTAATCATTTCAACAAGGGAAGACAGATGAAAATTCCAAATGTCATATCTCATTACTGTTACAATTGGATTCATCTTCGAATCTAGTTTGTAGTGATATAATAATTATCTATTTTGTTACAAATTATTATCTATTAATCATTTTGTTTTAAACTTTATTAATTAAGAATTTAAATGTTATCAAAATTGCTTGAAATGAAAATTTAGTACCGTCATAATCAAAATAACAAAAAAATAGCAAAATTCATAGTACACTTCATCAGAAGGCTTAAAACATCATTAAAGAACTAAATATTTGAGGTGCAATATGTTTTAAAGACTAAATTAGAATTTGATCGGACTTTATATCTGACCAATAGAAGGGAAGTGTGATCAACGATGGAGGTTAATATAAGAGATCTACGTGAATGGAGTTTAATAGAGAAACAATCTCCAATACCACCAAACCACCATTGATATATGTGTCACGTTCCTATTCAGTTAAGAGAATTTGAAACTTTTCAAAACCACTTTCCAAAGCTCTAGTACTAATTCGAGTAGTGAGTGTGCCATCTTCTCATTTTGGTGGTTAGAAACATTTGAGTCAATAGCTTAGGATCTATTAATGACCAATAGAATATCGACATGTGTTTTCCTTTGAGAAAAAAAATTAATAAACATTATTTTAATAAAATAACGAAACCCCAATGTTTCATTCCATCATTCAAATGGCAAAAACATAGAGAATTTGTGCATAAAATTGAGCTTTAACTATTTTAACATACAAATTTGTGGAGAAAAAATATTTTTGTTCAAGTAACAACATTTTCAAACATGGCTATCTTTGAATAACTTACCTTGAAATTATTTTTCTAGTAATAAAATTTGAAAATGGTATTTTCGGGAAAACCTATAGTAAGTTAATCTCGGAAGATTAGATGGCTCACATAAAAAGAATAACAATTTCTCAACAACCAGAATTAGAAAACCTAGATTTAAAATCTTTGTTGATAAATACATAGTCAATGTTGTAACTAAAGGTTTACATTTCTTCACTTATGAGAAAATTTTGATTTTGTTATAACAAAATATGATTTTTTTTTTCAAAATTTATAATAAGACAACTAAATCACGATTAAAATAAGTCTTTAAAGACAAAAACATGGTTACATGATTAGATAATTGAGGCATGATCTATATTAAAGACTAAATTATAACTTGACGCACCTCTAGATCAGAGGACTAAAAGCGAAAGTAGACCAATGGTAGTGATTAATA
Organism: Picea mariana; assembly: GCA_032191745.1. Classification (NCBI taxonomy): domain Eukaryota; kingdom Viridiplantae; phylum Streptophyta; class Pinopsida; order Pinales; family Pinaceae; genus Picea; species Picea mariana. Next base: position 6,633 of record JASDQU010415564.1, read on the forward strand.
CTAGAGGTATAAGAGAATGGAATTTAATGCATCAAAAATATCTTATACCACCAAACCATGTTTAGTATATGTGTCATATTCCTATTCAAATTGGAACATTTTGGAGATTTTCAAAACCACTTTCCAAAGCTCCACTGTAATGGTTAAAATTCTACTCAATCTAAATTTCATAAATAAACATAGTAATTTTCCACAATTAACTAAAAAACATAAAGATAACAAGAAGAAGTGAGTGGTGACAATTTTACCTTAAAATTGAAGGAATCAACTCACTTACAAGGTTATGAATGTCGAATCGATGTGCTCCAATATTTGATCTAGCATGCCGAAAAAGACTATGAGGGAAGAATATCCTCCCAACCAACCTTTCATTCATCATGACTGAGATACCTCAAGCCCTCAAAAAATCACCAATGCTAGCTTCCCATTGTTTCCTTCAATTGCACATGCAAAGGATGTTAAACCTTATTCTCCACCTTCATTGTATAGAATTATTCTTACCCATCCATGCAAGAAGTTCCATGGATGCGTTACACTTGTCATTAAGTAATTAATCATGCAATGTTTAACATTTTATTTTATTATAATTTCTTATTTCTTTATATTTCATTATTATTATTTTACTTTAACTTATTATTATTATTATTGTTACTTATTTAATAACATGAGGTAGTCCATATTCCCCCCCTTCAAGGAACTACATCTCAAAGTTGACGTTAATTATGTTACTTATAGGTTTTTATTTTCTCCTCATATCTTTAACAACAACCTTTGTTGGACTAGTATAGGGCCGCCCAAGTGGCTGCAACATGCATTGAAATTCCACATCACAACATTGGTGAAGTGCGAGTTGTATCATCCCCAGCTCCAGGATGGTATATGCCACACCAAAATTCCAAATTGATACCTTTAAATTAAATAAAAATTTTATTCATATGAACATAATCATGCATACTACAAAATATATATACATGCGTAATAATACAGGAAAAAACCATAACAAAAATACACAATTATTCACACAGTAATTACATAAAACACATAGAAGACAATTATCTTTTGTAAAGAGTCACCAACTTCTTGCAGACCTCAAAATTTCCTCCCATCCATAGACTCTGTTGCTCATAAAATGTCAACAACAAGTCACCTTCGAGTTGGGGCTAAACTGCCCCAGGGAAAAGAAATACTAGTGAGGCTAAGGTCTCTCAAACAATAGAAATGTTCATACAAAGGTTCCATCTCCAGCCACCAACCTACATCTTCTCCTTCCCCACATTCCTATACCACCCCAGGAAGTCTATTCCTTCTTTGCTCAATAGTCCTTCAACTACCCCACTTCCCTTATGGGACTTCATCAACAAGCCAGATAGAAAGTCTCAGATCTTTGTAGTTGCGACCTCACACCCAGGGAAACAATTCCCAACACTTCTCTCACCTAGAGAGAATTCTCATGGGCCTGACAAACCACTTATTCAACATGCTCACAGGCCTGGCAACCTATTTTTTCATCTTATACCAACCAGGTTCTCTACTTTACCCACAACTGCAAAAGATCCCAAGTACATATATGGTCATAGTAGGAAGGTACAAATGGAAAGAGTGGATGATGGAATAATGAGAGAATGATGGTAAGAATTATAGAAAATGTACTAAGTTCCCCACAATATATGTGCATATTCCCAACTTGACACTTGTCATGTTTGGAATTACCTTGGGTCCACTTGGGGTACATTCCCCCACTCTAAAAATTTAGGATATATTTATATCCATAAATTATACTTTAGGAATATTAATATAATATTCCTTTGGGCTTAATCCCCTTTGTCTTATCCCCCCTTCTTAAACTATTATCCCTCCTTTCTATTTCTAGTGGAGTTCATCCCACCATACTCTTTTGTCTGGTTGGTCTACAACAATGATTTATTTTTTATTAATATCCAAGTGTTATTACATGCTACAATGATAGGATCATTTGCCTTTTTTTAATTCTTTCTCTCTAGCCTAATAACCAAACTAACACTATGGCCTAAAAACATATATAGAGAGGCTCTCTAGACAAAAATATCTTGGCTCTCCAACCTATATGTACATTTAAATTTAAAATTTGGGTTTGGCCCAGGGGTATTATGTGATTACTCTCTAGCTTTTCTTCCAAAATTTCATAATCGGGCTTAAATCCTACTAGTCTATCCATAGCCAAAGGCTCAAGACTACGTCTTCCTAAGCAATCATTTATCTCTGTAATCACATCCTTGATTAATCTCGAAAGACTAACCTAAAATCCCTCCACAACTACTAGGTACATGCACCACGAATCTAAGTCCAATCCTAGAACAATATCATTGAGTAATACTCCAACCCTTACTCTAGACTTTGGCATCAGAACTCAAATATCTAGCACTATGGGCTAATCACGATGGTCCCATTTCTCATCGAGGGTTATACACATCAAGCAAACCATTGGAATAGGTTGGTTGATTGAGTTTTTCCCAAACCCACAAGGTGATATTTTGTATATATTCTCCTTCGTAGGTATGGGATCCCAGGATATCATAAAATAAACTGACATTATCGGTACAATGGTGGATTTCTTGTCAATCAGCACCTCAAAACATGCAACCAGTGAATTAGTTATAATCATACAATCATCATGTTAAAAAAAAAAAATCCACATTCCAACTCTCATATGGCATCATAAAAATACAACATCGTTGTTATCACCACATGCTCACACATGTCATCATAAAAACTAGACACAATCACCACATGTCATTACATTATTAAATAATACGATAATATCATAACCTCAAAATATCTTTATCAAATATATAAAAATGTATGAACATAACCAATGGAACCAAATATTAATGTAAGATTATGAATATGATAATTATCTCAATAGATATCACATGTAGAGTAATGAAAACATCATGAGTGTTCTTATAATGATTCATCAAGAAAATCAACATTATTAGCTTGCATCAATAACTACTGAATTTAATATTTTATTTTAGAATTGGAGTGAATATTGCATAGAGAATCTAGCTAGCAACAATTCACACAAAAATTGCAAAGTTGAGAGAGAGAGAGAAGAGAAAGAAGAGATGGAGAGAAATAATAAATAATTTTATTAACCAAATGAGATAATGGAAAATTACACATGATATAATTGTTGTTCTAGGACCAACAAATTCCCTTTTTCTTGTCTTTTTTCTCATAGAGCCGAAATTTTCAAAAGAAACAAGGACTCTCCCTTTTGTTTTTCAAATCTGTACATCATGTGAAAATATCCTAAGTTCGAATTAAAGGGGGTAGATATTTTTTTGAGGCCTTTTACTTGGTTTTTTGAGACTCTTTCTACTCACCGACATAGGCAGTGTCAGTGGAGGAAATTTCCCCCCCCGTAAACATAGGGAGTGTCAGTGGAGGAAATGTTTCCCCTACCAACATATGTAGTGTCAATGGAGGAAATGTTTGTTGGTTGTGGAGCCTGATTATTTTCCTGATTTAGAGGTCTTTTACTTTCAGCCGTTTTTATACCCCATGAAGTATTTACACCCCAGAAGTATGTACACTCTTCCACGCGGGGGAGTGCAGAG
>JASDQU010415565.1:0-10330 GCA_032191745.1 Picea mariana
GCAAGAGGGAAGTTTTGGGAAAAAGAGCCCCACACTCATTCACCCCCCCCTCTAAGTGTGGTAGGTGTGTCCAACACTAGGAATAGCACCAAGTTTAGCATCAAGTGTTGCTTCCAATTTTTCTTTTGATATGCCTTCCAATTTTGCTTCCATTTTGGCTTATGGTTTGGCTTCCAATTTTGCTTCTGATATGGCTTCCAATTTTTCTTTTGGTTTGGCTTCCAGTTTTACATCTAGTTTTGCTTCTAGTTTTTCTTCTCGTTTTTCTTCTGGTTTGGATTTCATTTTTGCTTCCAGTTTTTATTCTAGTGTGGCTTCCAATTTTGCTTCCATTGTTGCTTCCTTTCTTGCTTCCAAAAATGCTTCTTGTTTTGCTTATAGTTATTAATTTAATATGTTTTATTTCAATATAATTAGTTAAATATATCATGTCTCTTAAATATAAATGCATTTGAAATATTTTATAGGATAAAATTTATAAAGAATTTTTAGGAAAACAAACATCCATACAAATTAACAACGTCATTATACTTAATAAATCTCCATCAAAATAGAATCTACAACATCCAATATATATATAAAATAACAAGATAATTATTATAACATGATCGTTGTCTATAATTAAAACAAGTGAGTCAAATATCTATAATTTAAGTGAATTTGACAACATCCATCATGAGCAGTAAATCAAAACCATCATACGTAATAAAAATGCATCCAAAAATCATTGACCACTTTCAATATATAAAAATTGACAAGTCAATAATGATAAGATCATCATCATATATAATTAAAACAAGTGAAAGTCAAATATATATGCCATTATATCAATAACATCTGAAAATGATACATGTCCAACAGTTGACATAAGTTAAAATGATACATCATGTACAAATGATATAAATAAAAATGATAAATTATGTAAGAAAAAATTATACAAGCCAATATGATATGCCATGTCCAAACAATATAATTCAACATGAAACATGTCAAAATGATACAACTCAATAATATGGTATTGGAGGCCATGGAAATGATACATATGATAGTAACCATGAAAATAGGCATTATAACAATATATAAAAAATGATCCATGATGGAGTCTATATGATCATGAATGTCACTAGTTACTACAATAAACTGCCTCAACATCTGATCTAGGTGGCCACGCACCTTTTCCAACTGGCTCAAAACAATTTTCTGGCAATTTTGGTAATTTACTGTTTTTAGCAGTTTTTAACTTTCGGGGCCATTTTGAGGGCCTAAATGAAGGTTTTTCAGGATTTATATTCTCAATGATAGCCGACGGCTCTGATTGATCCCCAAAAATGAATCTCCTCAACGATACCTTTCCAATGAGCTATTGTTCTCCCCAAACAGAGATTGTATGCCAAAGTTACACCCCCAGGAAGTTGATACACCAAACTACCCAAAACGGGGTCCACAAAATTGTTGGCTTTTCATTTTCCGGGGTTAGGGTTTTGGATTTTCTTTATGATAAAAAATGTCTTTGGAGCCTCATTGTAAGATCATCTTCTTGCGAATGCGAGTAGCGGACACATCTCTTCTCGGAGATAAGTTGCCACCATTCCAGTTAGTCTTTCACTCTGTATTTTTATAGTCTTTGTACATTTTCACTCATTAATAGAAAATTATGTATTATTGTATCTCTGTTTTTATGGTTTCATCTCTGATACATTCCTGTTATATCATTGGATATTCGAGATATGTTTGTACATTTATTTATTATATCTCCACTCTCATTTCGTGTCGAAAATAATCTGGATCAGTGGTATCAAAGTAGGCTGCTCTTGATCGTTTTTCAGTGCATGTCCTCGACGAGGTCCGAGTATAGAAAGTTGGGTCTCGAGCTTGTCTCTCTTGAGTACAATCACTCTTGCATGCCCAAGAAACCCTCCATGGAGGAAGAAAAGAAAAACGACAGAGCAGATGATTCTATTAGTATGTTGCTTGAGCAAGCTCTCACACGACATAGGGATGAAATGATGGAGATTTTTTCCCACATCCTTCAACACCTGCCGATAACAACAGACGCATATTTATCAAGCAACCACTTTGGAGGCACCTTTCCTTTCAAGGTACAAGTTAATTTTGATACTCCCATATTTGAAGGACAGATAGATGTGGATGCCTTAGAAAAATGGCTAAAATTGCTAGAAGGTTATTTCTCTGTTCATAATTTCTCTGATAGGGAAAAGATCACCTTCTCACTCCTTAAGGCTTTCCCCCATGTCAAACATTGGTAGGAAAATTACTGGGAGAAAATTTCCATAGAGGAGTCTGGAATATATGGGGTCGAGCCCACTTGGGATTTTTTGTGGATGCGGTAAAGAAACAATATTACCCTGTTGGCAACTATGAGGAACAATACATGAGATGGACCACACTGTAACAAGAAAGGGGCCAAGTAGTTTCGGAGTTCACCAATACCTTCCATACCTTGCGCACCAAGCTGAGTATCAAAGACTCCAAACGACCTTTGGTTCTGAAATACTGTGGGGCTCTACACAGATACATCCAAGCTGAAATGGATTTTTTGGACATCTCATCACTCGGTTCTACTTATCGATATGTTGTTAAAATCGAGTAGAAGTTTAAGCACCAGAAAAAATGGGAGTTTGGGCCTGCAAATCCGAAAAAAACAAAGTATGATAAAGACGTCCCTAACAAACAACATCCTGAAAACCAGTCCAAGCCACATGAAAAGAAGGGTCATGAAAATACGAAGAAGGACACTGGAAAATGGTGTGATTTCCACAAAATCTCCAGGCACAACATTGATGAATGTAGCTCAAAACATTCATTCGTGGCCGAAATAAAAGACAAGGATCTGAACCCCAATTCGAAATTTGATTATGAAAATATTGATCGAAGGAATATCATCGATGCAGACCCCACTATTATTGTTGCGACCACAACAATTCAACCAGAAGAACCAACAGATTTTGAAGAGGGGGAGTGCCTTTTTCATTCACAGATGTGATTGAAGGGTACCCCTCTGCATTTTATTGTTGATAGTGGAAGCCAAAAGAACCTCATCTCAGTAGAGGTTGCCAAACAATTGGGATTATCGACAACACCACACCCACAACCATACAACAGCGAGTGGCTTTGCTAGGGATGAGATTTTCGTGTCAGCCAACAGTGTCGATTTTCATACGACATCCAACCCTTCAAGGATGAGGTATTATGTGATGTTTCCCCCCTGGATGCATGTGATGTTCTCTTGGGCCAGCCATATATGTGGAAGCGCCATGTTATTTTTGAGTCTCGACCCCATAGTGTCATTGTTACTCTAGGGGGTCATCTCTATATGATACCAGAGGTAATTCTGACTATTGTCCCACCTAAAAAATGCCACAAGGTAGTATCTCATACTACAAAATTTAGCTTCTTCACAGTTTGTTCAAAGCGTGAACAGAAGAACACCACTGCAGCCTCAGTCCAAGTACCTTCTATCCAACAGAAGCAGGTCGACAAGATTGCAACAAAGTGTAAAGATTCCTTCTACACATAGGCATCTCATGTATCCAAACTGTTTAAAAATGTCTAACCCTTCTAGCCACAGGTTCGTGACAACCTTCAACAAGCTAAGCAACGCAACTTCTCCAAAAAGGCAAGCAACTCATCAAGATGCAAATTCAGCAAACGATTTTCCCTCTCCCTTGGGAACTCAACGCAATGGATACCATTTCTTCCTAAGGAGGGAGGATTGATCCAAGTGGATATTGGTGGCCACCCACCTTTTCCAACTGGCTCAAAATAATTTTCGGACAATTTTGGTAATTTGCTATATTTAGTAGTTTTTAACTTCTGTGGCCATTTTGAGGGCCTAAATGAAGGTTTTTCAGGATCAAGCTTCTCAATTATATCCAAAGGCTCTTATTGAGCCCCCAAAATTAATCTCCTCAACAATACCTTTCCAACGAGCTATCATGCGCCCCAAACAAAGATCATATGCTAAAGTTACGCCTATGGGAAGCTGATACACCAAACTACCCAAAACATGGTCCACAAAATTGTTGGCTTTTCATCTTCTGAGGTTAGGGTTTTGGAATTTATTTGTGATTAAAATGCCTTTGGAGCCTCATTGTAAGATCATATTCTTGTGAATGCGAATAGCGGACATATCTCTTCTCAGAGATAGCCTGCCATCATTCTAGCGAGTCTTTCACTCTGTATTTTTACAGTCTTTGTACATTTTCGCTCATTAATAGAAAATTGTGTATCATTGTATCTCTGTGTTTATGGTTGCATATCTGATACATTTTTTTTATATTATTGGATATCCGAGATACCTCTGTACATTTCTTTATTATATCTTCGCTCTCATTTCGTGCCGAAAATAATATGGATCAGTGGTATCAGAGCAGGCTGCTCTTGATCATTTTTCAGTGCATGTCCCCAATGAGGTCCGAGTATAGAAATTTGGATCTCGAGCTTGTCTCTCTTGAGGACAATTTCTCTGGCACACCCAAGAAACCCTCCATGGCAGAAGAAAACAAAAATGATAGAGCAAATGATTCTATTAATATGTTGCTTGAGTCTCATGCGACAAAGGGACGAAATGATGGAGAATTTTTCCCACATCCTTCAATGCCTGTCGATAACAACAGGTGCATCTTCATCAAGAAGCCACTTTGGAGGCACCTTTCCTTTCAAGATACAAGTTAATTTTGATATTCCAATATTTGAAGGACAGATCGATGTAGATGCCTTAGAAAAATGGTTAAATCTGCTAGAAGGTTATTTCTTTGTTCATAGTTTCTCCGACAGGGAAAAGATCACCTTCGCACTCCTTAAGGCTCTCTCCCATGTCAAACATTGGTGGGAAACTTACTAGGAGAAAATTTACACAGAGGAGTCTGGAATATATAGGGCCGAGCCCACTTGAGATTTTTTTTGGATGTGGTAAAGGAACAATATTACCCTGTTGGCAACTATGAGGACCAGTACATGAGATGGACCACAGTGTGACAAGAAAGAGGCTAAGCAGTTTCAGATTTCACCAATACTTTCCATACCTTGCACAGCAAGCTGGGTATCAAACACTCTGAACGACATTTGGTTCTAAATTTCCATGGGGCTCTACACAGATACATCCGAACTTAAATGGATTTTCTGGACATCTCATCACTCGGTTCTACTTATCGATATACTATTAAAATCGAGCAGATGTTTCAGTACTAGAACAAACGGGAGTTCGAGTCTGCAAATCCGCAACAACCAAAGTATGATAAAGATGTCCCTAACAAACAACATCCCGAAATCCATTCCAAGCCACATGAAAAGAAGGGTCACGAAAAGATGAAGAAGGACACTAGAAAATGGTGTGATTTCCACAAAATCCCCTAGCACAACACCAATGAATGTCACTAAAAACAGTCATTGGTGGCCGAGATAAAAGATAAGGAGCCAAACAATGATTCCGAATTTGATTCTGAAAATATTGATAGAAGACAGATAATCGACGCAAACCCCACTGCTATCGTCGTGACCAAAACAATTCAACCAGAAGAACCAACCGATTCTGAAGAGGGGGAGTGCCTTTTTCATTCATAGATGTGGGTGAAGGGGACCCCGCTATATTTTATTGTTGATAGCGAAATCCAGAAGAACCTCATCTTAGCAGGGGTCATCAAACAGTTGGTATGTTCGACAACACCACACTCGCATCCATAAAACATCGGGTGGTTTCTCCAAGGAAGAGATCTTCATGTCAGGAAACAATGTCGATTGTCATATGGCATCTAACCCTTCAAGAACGAGGTATTATGTGATGTTCCCCCCCTGGATGTCTGTGAAGTTCTCTTGGGTCAACCATATATGTGGAAGCACCATGCTAATTTTGGGTCTCGACCCCGTAGTGTCATTGTTACTCTAGGGGGTCATATCTACAGGATACCAGAGGTAATTCTGACTATTGTCTGACCTAAACAATGCATAAAGGTAGTATCTCATACTAAAAAAATTAGCTTCTTCATAGTCTGTTCAAAGTGTGAAAAGAAGAACATCATTGCAACCTCAGTCCAAGCACCTTCTATCCAACAGACGCAAGTCGAAATTATTGCAACAAAGTGTAAAGATTCCTTCTGCACATAGGCATCTCATGTAGCCAAACTGGTTAAAAAGTTCCATCCCTTCCAGCAACAGGTTCGTGACAACCTTCAACAAGCTAAGCAACGCAACTTCTCCAACAAGGAAAACAACTCATCAAGATGCAAATTCAACAAACACTTTTCCCTCTATCCGGGAACTCAATGCAATGGATACCATTATGTTCTAATGAGAGAGGATTGATCCAGGTGGATATTGGTGGCCACCACCTTTTCCAACTATCTCAAAATAGTTTTCTAGCAATTTATGTAATTTGCTATTTTTAGCAGTTTTTAACTTTCGGGGCCATTTTGAGGGCCTAAATGAAGGTTTTCAGAATCTAGTTTCTCAATAATAGCCAAAGGCTCTAATTGAGCTTCCAAAATGAATCTCCTCTACTATACCTTTCCAACGAGCTATCGTGCGCCCCAAACGGAGATCGTATGCCAGAGTTACACCCCCAGAAAGTTGATACACCAAACTACCCAAAACGGGGTCCACAAAATTGTTGGCTTTTCATCTTCTGGGGTTAAGATTTTGTATTTTCTTTATGATAAAAAGAAATTTGGAGCCTCATTGTAATATCATCTTCTTGCAAATGCAAGTAGCAGACACATCTCTTCTCAGAGATAAGCTGCCACCATTCTAGCGAGTCTTTCACTCTGTATTTTTACAGTCTTTATACATCTTCACTCATTAATAGGAAATTGTGTATTATTGTATCTTTGTGTTTATGGTTTCATCTCTGATACATTTATGTTATATTATTGGATATCCAAGATATCTCCGTACATTTCTTTATTATATCTCCGCTCTCATTTCGTGCCGAAAATAATCCTGTCAGTGGTATCAGAGCAGGTTGTTTTTGATTGTTTTTTAGTGCATGTCCCCGACGAGGTCCAAGTATAGCAAGTTGGGTCTCGAGCTTGTATATATTGAGGAAAATCTCTCTCACATGCCCAAGAAACTCTCCATGGTGGAAGAAAAGAAAAATGACAGAGAAACTGATTCTATTAATATGTTGCTTGAGCAAGCTCTCACGTGATAGAGGGACAAAATGATGGAGAATTGTTCCCACATCCTTCAATGTCTACCGATAAAAACATACGCATCTTCATCAAGCAGACACTTTGGAGGCACCTCTCCTTTCAAGGTACAAGTTAATTTTGATATTCCCATATTTGAAGGACATATAGATGCAGATTCCTTAGAAAAATGGTTAAATATGCTAGAAGTTTATTTCTCTGTTCATAATTTTTCTGATAGGGAAAAGATCACCTTCGCACTCCTTAAGTCTCTCCCCCATGTCAAACATTGGTGGGAAACTTACTAAGAGCAAAGTTCCAGAGAGAAGTCTGGAATATATGGGGTCGAGCCCACTTAGGATTTTTTTGTGGATGCAGTAAAGGAACAGTATTACCCTGTTGGCAACTATGAGGACTAGTACATGAGATGGACCACACTGCGGCAAAAAAGGGGCCAAACAGTTTTGGAGTTCACCAATACCTTCCATACCTTTCACACCAAGTTGGGTATCAAAGACTCCAAACATCATCATCGTCATATGCATCGACATTGACATCATTGTCATTTGTATCTGTGTCATCATGAGCATCATCTACCATCTCAGCATTGGACCCGACATCAGATCTAGATCTTTTTGTTGAGAATGATCCAGATCTTCTAGAAGATCCTTGTTATGCAAAAATACATTTAGAATGAAAAGTTATTCTTCATTTCATGCAATAATTAATTTCTCTAGCATATATCTAATATTACAACATATGAAATGAAACGATAATCATATTACATCATATCAAATTGCACATATGATAATGAAATTTCAAATAAGTTACAGCTAAGATGTCATTCCAATGATGTAAAACATTCAACAATTCTAATAAACGTTAATAAATATCATACAAAAATGACATGCCTAGCCTTGCCTTGACATGTCATGCCTTGCATTGACATGCCTTGCCTTGACATGTCTTGCCTTGCCTTGCCTTGCCTTGACATGACATGCCATGCCTTGCCTTGACATTCCTTTCCTTGGCATGTCTTGCCTTGACTTGATATTTCATTTTCTTGCCTTGGCATACCATGCCTTTCCTTGCCTTGACATTGTTGAAATAATGTAACTGCGAAGAGCATCCTTATTATTATTGTTATTTTATTATTAGAATTAATCCCCGTTGTGGATTAATCATGTCGGTAATTGTATTAGGACCAAATCCCCTTTTGCAGATTGGTCATCGGACAATTGTAATAGGCAGAATAAGAAGTCGGCCCCAACAGTTATTATTGAAGACCTAGAATTAATTAAAGGTGGGTTTACCCACCCAGAGTGAGAGGTCGGCCCTACCAATGAAACCCTTTCACACGTGCCAGTCTGTATATATACGGAGGCTAGTGCCTTACTTTATCACACAACTCACTTGCTCATTCTCTTATGAGGCAAGCTGCAATTACCAGTTGGAGAGAGGGATAAGAGTGGCACATCTTTTGGAGAGGACTATCTGTATTGGTTTGAGTTATCTCTTGAACATTGTATTGACAATTTATGATAAGGAAGTTTTTACTAGGTTTTCTTCCCCTAGAGGGTTTCCCAGGATAAATGTTGTGTCTCTTGTGAATATGTATTTCTCAGTGATCTTGTTCTTATGTTGCTCTTATCTATTGAAATGCAAAGAACTATAGTAATGGCATAAACACTAACATGGAATCAGAGCCAACCTGAAGGAAGCACAATTTGCAAGAGGAAAAACGTCACTGTTGCAACACCTGCAAATTAGGGTTTTGCAAAAGTGAATCTTTTCAGCTCCCTAACCACCTAGAAAGCTGCGCCCTCCCCCAAGGATCACTTTGGCACTTAGAGCGCACCTTTTTAGTGGCTATATCTCCCAAAAAGTGAAACCCTAGTTTCAAAAAGTACCAGAAAACTAGAAAACCAGAGTACCAGAAGTACCAGAAGCACCAGTCCAGAAATCCGCAGATCAAGTTTGAGGGGGTAAAAGTTGGATTTTCGAAATTTCGACTGCACCAGCTAACTCGCCTCAGCCCAATGCATCTATCCCCTGGATCATAATTTCAAAATTCGAAGTTTGAAAAATTATGGTTTCCTCATAAAACCCTAAGTTGCAGTTGCAATTGCAGTCTCAGAACCAGTTGTAGTTGCAGTACCAGTTGCAGTTGCAGCCATAGAACCAGTTGCAATCACCCTTGAAGTTTTTGGTAATGATTACCGCTGCTACCAAATGGAGCCACTACCTGCAAATGCTATCCGAGGTATGTACTTACATATGTTTAGTGGTTAAACCCTAAAGAGTATTTGCAGGAGAAGGGATCTCTTGCCATAGATCCAGAATGATCTTAATATTCAAAACATTCAGAGGAATGATGCAACCCAAGTGTGATTATTCTAATATACATCTATTTTTTATGAAATTATCTTGATCAAGTGTTTCATGTTGAAGCTATGATCAAATTATTAGAAGAATTAAAAGTTGATCATAGAGCTTATCCTCTAACTTAAGCTTCTGTCAAGATAGCGTATTGTCTTAGTACAACACACAGGTTGAAGAAAGCACTCGTCACTTGAGTGAAGGAGACCTGGAAGAAAAACAAGCACTCACTCTTGAGGACAAGGCTCCAGGTTTGATTAATCAATATTCAAAGGTACACATGACAAACTAATGACTTTAGTTGAGATAACAATCGTCGTAAAGTATTATACTTGATAGCATGTGAGAATATAGAGGCAAATGCTTTGCCTGATATGACTAACACCTCCTCTAGGAGAAACCTCGTGTGTTAGTTCCAGATTGCCATGGACAAATGCTTGGTCACAAAACTATGAGAGTGTTGACCTCATTTTGTATTGTATTCCTTACCTTTAATCTTTGCTTCAGATAAATTATAAGTGATAGCTCTAAAGGAGCTACTGTGATGATTGTTCATGCTATTTCTTTATATAATCAGAAGGATATTATTCTTGCTTGTTGTTTTGTTGACCTTGCTCCAGGTCACATGAGTAAGCTATAGCGAAGTTTGCAGAAGGCAACGTGCTAAAGGAGAGATCATAAATGAAACAATCATCAGTGGAAGAGAAGAAGGTGGGTCACTCAGAAGCTGCCATGACCCACGCTATTAAAGAATCCATGTGAACTCTAGAAGATTAGCTCACATCAACTACAAGGCGCTACCATACATA
>JASDQU010415566.1:0-10330 GCA_032191745.1 Picea mariana
TAATAAAGGATAATGCACAACTTTAGAAGTGGAAGCAACTTAAAAGTGAAATGCCCCAATAGAGATAGTGCGCAACCTTAGATAGTAACTTGACTTGCAAAAGAGAAAATGCTTGTAAAGTAAATTGCATGAAAGTAAAACAACACAACTTGTATTAAGATGTTCAGAACTGAAAAGTAAAGGTTGTGTAAGTAAATTTTAGAAGAGTTTTAAGCCTTAATTAAACTAGGTGAGGATGCAATCCTAGACTATGTGTCTACCCCTAAACTCTTACCGCTTTGACCAAAACGATTGCTGGGTGCTCAAAAAGAAAGGAAACCAAGGCCCTTCCCTAGCTCCACAGGTCAACCCGGAATGCTTGGGCGCTCAAGTAGGGGGGACACCTAGTGCCGTGAAGTCGTCCCCGACTTAGCACCCCCTGTAGCCTCCACAAGTCACCCTTTTTGATGGTGAAAGTTGTACCAGTTATGGGTGCCTAATTAAACTAGATAAATTACTTCCCAAATAACTTACTCCCCGAATTAGTCTAGATGTGGCTACAACTTAAGATTGCTTCAAACTGAAAGAGATTGCAACATATGATTACTTACCAAATTTAAAAGAACATTAACAAGATATACAAAAAATGCAAGCCTTACGATATTGCATGGGTTGGCCAAGCCAAACCTCTTTGCAAGGTGTAGGCAAAATAAATCAATGCAAGTAAAAATGACTTGGAAAGTAAATCAGTTGCACCTAGCCACTCAGTCTTGCCTTAAGGACAAGTGGGCCAAACAAGAAATAAACCAAATGCTTAACAACCTCAACAAAGGAAGAAGGAGGAGGACAAGCCTACTGGTTTTGTGCCAAAGTGGGAGAATAATTAAATGAATAACTTGAAAGATAAGCAAATAAACCTAGCCTCTCAACCTTGTCTTAAGGACAAGTGGGACAAACAATTAGATGCATAAAACAAAAAATAAACTACCTAGCCTTACGATTTTGCATGGGTTGGTTATGCCAAACCACTTTGCAAGTTGTAGGCAAAATTGCACAATTATTACAAATCAGAAATTTAAACCTTTGAGAAGAATGCAAGCCCAAAAGAATCTCTTGGGCTGCTTACAATGAAGGAAATAGATGAGAGAAGAAGGGGGTTTTGTTACCCCAAGTTGGGAGGCTCTTTTTGAGTGTTTTGAGGCCCCAAACGGGCAACACCTCCCCTTGTTCCTGCGAAAACCTGCAAAAAACAGCAAGCTAAAGCTTGCTGAAAATGCTATAAAAACAACCAAAACACTTAGAAATTTCTGTTAGTACGTAACAAAAATTTTACATGTAAAAATCAACAAGAAAATATGTAGATTTAAGCCTATTACAGAACATAAATTTGCCCAAAAGAGAAAAAGGAATAACAAAAAATGGAATAGAGAATATCAGAGGCTTTTGTTGGTTGAAGAGACAAATTTCCACATCTGAAATTTGTCCTCTCTAACCCTTGGTGACCTGCCAAAATGTGAGATCTTGCTACAGAAAATGAAAGGAGGTGAGTAGATTCAAATGAAATAACAAAATACTTTGCAATATCATAACAATCAACTCACTAAATCTACAGTAAGACTACCATAAATTTATCCAAGCAAAATACTTTGCTTGGATCCCCTAAACTAGATCTATGAGCAAGAAATACACAAAAGAAACCAAGAACAAATATCGTCTCAATGAAGTACAAATATGGCACCAAGAAGACTCTCGATGCACACCATGGATCCTCCAAAGCTTTTCTATTATTTAGAAAAATATTGGTGCAAATACTTGCAACAATATCTACAAGAGAGAAAGAGCAAAATGAGAGAGAAATGGGAGAGATTTGGGCAACATAAGTTTGCTCTGAGAATAGATGTTGGAATGAGGGGGGGGTAGGCTTTTTTTTATACCTGGGAGGCAAGAAAGACCCCTCTTGGATGAGCTCCAAGTGTCACTCACCAAAAAGAAATGATCATCTCAAGGAGGGACACACTTTTAGGGTTTTGGCATAGCTAGGGTTTGAGGGTTGAGTGTGGAGAGGGGTGAATCATCTTTAGACTCACCGAATCACTTGGTTAGAGCCTTAGGAGGGCGCACTTAGGGATTTATGTGAGTTTTCACTTTAATTTTTTAGTTTGGCTAAGTTACTCACCAAGGGGGGCACACTTTTCTTAGGGAGAGGGTCAACTTGAGGTTGTGGCTAAGCAAGGGGGGTTGGTTTAAGTTAGAAAATCACTTTTCTAACTTAGGAAAAGGTTTAAGAAACATCTCTCACTCTTTCTCATGGCGTTTTGCTTATTTTACAATTTTGGCATTTTTACATAGCCAAATTAAAGCAATTAATTGCTGACTCAAGACTGACTTGGACTCCTCATGGACAATGACCTAGCAAAACTTGTCTAATTGAGCTGAAACTTGGTTCTAATTGAGCTGAAACTTGGTTCAAGGGTGTAGGGGGTCTCTTGACATTTCTTTTGAGTACGCATACCCTTACTAAAATCCCCTAGGACCAAATTT
Source organism: Picea mariana (assembly GCA_032191745.1). Lineage (NCBI taxonomy): Eukaryota > Viridiplantae > Streptophyta > Pinopsida > Pinales > Pinaceae > Picea > Picea mariana. The sequence continues at coordinate 2,521 of JASDQU010415566.1, forward strand.
TTACATTTTTACATCAAATTTAATTAAAATTACCATTAACTGGGTAATTTTAATAAATTAAAAAAAACTATTAAAACTCGACAGAATTCCGCAAGACTCTAGAAGATGTCTAGCATGGTCATTTACAATATTCCTAGACCCTAGTCACCCATTGGGCTCGATCATTAGAACGCCTTTCACTACTTTGGAGGATTATTGGGAATGAAAAACTCAAGGGTAATTAAAAATTACCAGAGGATAAAAAACACTCGATGAAAGGACTTCCCTAATGATAAAGTCCTAGGTAACTAACTAAAACATGACTCATGCTGACCAATTACATTATTATCGCACACAGGGGAGCGGGCATTCCGATTACAAAATGACGTGCCAGGGGAAAAATTGCCTTGTAGAACTAGAAAGTCTTCAACTTTGTTGCACCATCAGGTACATAGCTTCATGGTACAAGGAGTGGACCCTCTAGGCGAAATAGGTCGTTAACATCTGGCTCCACATGGGGACGTGTGTTTGATCTTTTTGAAGGAGAGCATACGAGAACTTTAGAATCTACAAAACCGATTGCTCACCAATATCCAACATAAATACATGTACAAAAGCAATTAAATAAATAAATGAAATGCTATAAACAATAATCACATAAATGAAATTTCTATTGACAACAATTATACAAGCAAAACACTGTACAAATGAAACATATACATCAAATGAAATAATACAAAACTGAAAGAATCAAGAAAAAGGGTTAGAAATATGTTACAAAGGGTGCCCCTTTGGACACCAAGTTGCTCATCTGAAAAATAACTTGAGCTGTTACCCATTCCTTGGAATATTCATGGGCTCACCATCCAAATGGATGAGGTGGAAAGAATTTGGACCTGCTATTTCCCGGATCACATAAGGACCCAACGACAAACTGTCAAACTTGCCATGCTTGCGTGGTTTTTCTTTGCCTTTATCCCACAGTAAAACTGTATCCCTAACTATGAAGTCTCTTTGCCTTGCTGATTTATCAAAAGCCTTTTTAACCTTAATCTGACTCTTGCAATTCTGATCATAAGCCCTTCTTCTATTCTCATCTAATTCTATTATCTGATTAACCCTGTTCTGAACTGCATCCTGTTCTGTGGAAAAATCCTGAACCAAACCATAAGTTGGAAGTCTAAGGTGTACTGATAACCTAGCCTCCAAACCATAAATCAACTCAAAAGGACTTTTCCGTGTTGCTTCCTTCTTAGTAATTCTATCTACCCATAATGCATATTTGATCTTACTATCCCAAGTCTTTTTATTTTCCCCAACAATTTTCTTGACTATGGTCATTAAGTTTTTATTACTTGACTCAGCTCGACCATTTCCTTGGGGATAATAATCTGATGCATGTGATAAGATAATGCCATATTTAAAACAGAAAGAAAACATTTCTGATGAACAAAAAGCTTTAGCATTATCTGTTACTATCTTTGAAGGCACACCAAATATAGTTATGATCTTGTCTTCAAGGAAGTCCATGACAACCTTTTCAGTTATTTCTTTGGTAGGGATGGCTTCAACCCACTTATTAAAGTAATCTGTAGCTGTTATGACCCATGAATAACCATTACTTGAATTATCTTTGAACTTTCCTATGAAGTCCAAACCCCACTGCTGAAAAGGTGCTTCAACCACTACTGGCTGTAAAGGGAGGGCGACTAACTTCTGTTTCCTAGTAAAAAGCTGACAAGGCTCACATTTTCTCACAAATTGATGCACGTCTGAAAAAATGGTGGGCTAATAATATCTTGCTCTAAGGATTTTGTGGGTTGTTGTTTTAGCTGCATAATGACCTCCACAAAATCCAACATGGAATTCATCCACTAGTTTCTTAGTTTCAACTTCATCAGCACATCTAAGGATTATTCCATCAGGATTCCTCCATCCTAACCCATCTCTAGTGAGGACATACTTGGATGATTTTAACCTTAAAGCCCTTTTCTTGTGACCCACTAGATGGCTTGGACATGTGAGATTCTTAAGATAGAAAATAATATCTGCATACCACTCAACTTGTTCAAGCTTTAATAAGTTAGGGGAAAACTCTTGATTATTATTTTGACAAATCATATCCAAGGCCCTTTCATTCCTTTCAGTCAACATCTTAGCCAGACCTTGTCCCTTGATCAACTTGGTGGGTTTGATTTCCAAATCATACTCTTGGATTTCAACAATCCATCTACCCCTTGTACCTAATCCCTCTGATTGAGATAATACATCTTTAACTGTTGAATTAGGCACATACCCAATTACTTTGGAATACCCAATGAAGACTCTGAAATATTTTAGGGACTTCACCAAAGCATAGGCCTGTTTTTCAAACATGGGGTACTTTAACTCTGCATTTTGCAAAGCCCTACTCATGTAAGCAATGGGTTGGTCATGGCCTTGGTCATTTTTTTGAAGCAACACACCAACAATGGTATCTTCAGAAGCAAAGGACAAAATATGAAATCCTTGGAATAATCCAGACTTATGAGGAAGGGAGCTTCAGATATGTCAGTCTTAATCTCTTGAAATGCCTTCTTACTTTCATCATTCCATTCAAACTTAACATCTTTCCTAAACAACTTATAGATAGGTTTCACTATTTCTGCATAATTTGATATGAACCTATGGAAAAAATTGGTTTGGCCCAAGAATGATTGGAGAGATTTCTTAGAAATAGGTAAAGGGACCTTTTCAATATCTTCTACTCTCTCTGGGTCTAACTTGACCCCATCTTTGGAAATTATGTGGCCCAAGAGTTTCCCTTCTGTTACCCCAAAAACTGACTTAGCAGGATTCAAAGAAATTCCAAACTCTCTACATCTTTCAAAAACCTGTTTTAATTGACCAATATGACTCTTCCCATCCTTAGAAAACACCGTTAAATCATCCTGATAGATTTCAATGATCTTTCCAATTAACCCCTTAAAGGCATAATCCATAGCTCTTTGAAAAGTAGCTCCAACATTAGATAAGCCAAAAGGCATTCTCAAATATTCAAAGGTACCCCATGGAGTAGTGAAAGTAGTTTTATGCCTATCTTCTTCGTTGAGCTTGATCTGATTATATCCTAAAAACCCATCAAGCATTGAAATCATTCCTGATCCTCTTACCCTTTGTAGCAATGTTTCCATTTTGGGGAGGGGATAGTTATCCTTTGTGCATGCAATGTTCAAGTTTCTGAAATCTATACATAATCTGATCTGACCACTATTCTTTCTAGCTACCACCAAGTTTGAGCACCATGAAGAATGTCTAGTTTGGGCTATAATTCTTGCTGCCAACATTTTCTGTAACTCCTTTTGGATCAAAGGAGCCAACTTGGGATTAATCTGTCTCAACTTTTGTCTAAATGGCTTAGATCCTTCCTTCAAAGGAATGACATGCTGAATCACATCTTCCCTATAAACCTTGAGTTCATCATAAGTGAAAGCCAAAACATCCCTATACTCTTTTAACAACTTGATAATTTTCTTTCTTTCTTCTATAGGAGTGCTTTTTCCTACTTTCACCATCCTAGGCTCTTTATCAGTTTTTATGTCGACCTCAAAGTGATCACCTAGTTTTATGCCTGTTTCTTCTTTTGGTTTGTGACCATCTTGTCTATCAAACAACTTTTCTTGTGCAATAGGCACCTAGGAACTGGATTAACCTTATTATCATTCTCTGTGTAATTGCAACCCTCTTCTTTTTCATTGACATGGAATTCAAAAAATTCTTGTATGTGATTCAAGAATCTAATGACTTGCTGATCATCATCAAATATTTGCCAATGATCCATATTATCTGGAACCGAGGGCCTAAAAATGACTTCCAGTGAAATGTTTTCCTTAATCAAATCATGGGGGAGTTGAAGAGTGGAAGCAGCTACAACTAGTTCATCTGCCTTAGAATTCTGTTCTCTAGGAATTGCAATAAGATTCAAAGCATATAAAGTTTCCATGGAGTCCCATATTGCATTCCTATACTTTTTTAACCTTTCAGACTTGCAAGCAAATTTATTCTTAAGCTGTTGTATGACTAAATCTGAATCTCCCTTTATGTTTAAACATTTGAAACCCATGTCCTTGCAAATCCCCAAACCAAGCAACAAAACTTCATATTCAGCCACATTATTTGTAGCATCAAACTCCAATCTATAAGCAAACTTAAATTCCTGACCAGATGGAGATTCAATGACTATTCCAACACCTTTTCCAACTCTAAAAAAAACACCATCAAAATGCAAATACCAAATCTCATCAACTCCTTCCTCTTTAACTTCTTCTTCTATAGGTCCTAAAGAGTTAGACAAGATAGCATAATTTCCAAGATCATCCTCTTTATACTTCAACTCATTCCTAGGATTCCTTGGGTCTTCTACATGATACCTTCTTTTCAATTCTCTATTTAGCTTAAAAGTAGTTCCATCTGGAGTGGGGATGGTGGCATAAGTTAGGTCCATTTGTAGATTACCCCCCAAGTCTGCAACTGTTTTTCTTGAAAGCAACATTCCCCAAGCATCAGGCACATCTATTACAACTATATCCATTTCTATCATGATGTTTGGGAAAACACCCAAATGTACTTGTAAACTTTTAATCAAACCATGCACTTTAATAACTGTCCATGGCACAAATTTTATGGTAAGGCCTTGATATCCTTAGGTTCAATTGTTCCATTACCTTCTTAGTCATAACATTTGAGCTAGCTCCTGAATCAAGCATGTAATTATGAAGGAGATGATTGTTCACACATAGAGAAAGGTAAAAAGGTTGATTCTTTTCATTTCCCTTATCCCAATTATGAAAGATTACTGGTGCGTCCTGGTAAGCTACTGCTGGTTGTTTATAAACTACTCAGCAAACACAACACCTAGAAATCTGTGCCATCAACAACCTCGATTTCTCTGCATACACAGTTGTATGGCCCTCTTCAAATTCATACTGTACGACCCCTTTCTCAGCGGTACGGACCAACATTTAATGTTGTACCAGTCTTGGGATGCATGCCCTCTCTCCCTCTTGGAAAATGCGCCCCTTCTCTTGTTGTCCTTCTCCTTTCTCCTTTCTCCTTCAACTCAAAACTCTCTCTTGGAAACTCTTGGAATTCGTGCCTCTTTGTCTCCCTCAAGTTCTCCTTGAAAAGTGTGTGCCGCACTCTCCTCAATGGTTGCCTTTATGCACTCATTAATGAGAAACTGCCCTAACTCTTGGTCTTCCAATGAGATTAACGGTCATGATTAGATCTCGCCCTCATGATATCAATGGCCGTGTTCGTTGAGTTCACTTAAATCACTTAAGTGACCCTGTTGACCACCTATTTCAACTAGGGGTCAACTCTATGTTCCATGAAGATGTGTACCTAGTAGTGGTACAACCATTTTGAAGACTTTTGCTCAACAGGGCAAATATTTCCCCCGACATGCTTTTCTATGTAACTGAAATTTCCGTTGCCCTCCGTGGGATAATATTGTAATATGCTAGCATGAGTCAATTTTTGTCTAGTTACCTAGGACTTTATCAATAGGAAAGTCCTTTCATCGAGTGTTTTTTTCTTCAGGTAATTAACCTTGCTTAACTGCAATTTTAATTATCCTTGAGTTTTTCACTCGCATTAATTCTCCAAAGTGGTGAAAGGCGTTCTAATGATCGAGCCTAAGGGGTAACTAAGGTCTAGGAGTGTTGTAAATGACCATGCTAGACATTTCTTAGAGTCTTGTAGAATTTCGTTAAGTTTTGATAGGANTGCTCAACAGGGCAAATATTTCCCCCAACATGCTTTTCAATGTAACTGAAATTTCCGTTGCCCTCCGTGGGATAATATTGTAATATGCTAGCATGAGTCAATTTTTGTTTAGTTACCTAGGACTTTATCAATAGGAAAGTCCTTTCATCGAGTGTTTTTTTCTTCAGGTAATTAACCTTGCTTAACTGCAATTTTAATTATCCTTGAGTTTTTCACTCACATTAATTCTCCAAAGTGGTGAAAGGCGTTCTAATGATCGAGCCTAAGGGGTAACTAAGGTCTAGGAGTGTTGTAAATGACCATGCTAGACATTTCTTAGAGTCTTGCAGAATTTCGTTAAGTTTTGATAGGATTTTTTTAAATAATTAAAATTCCCGCAAACTGTGAATTTTTAATTATTTTTGATGTAAAATGTAAAAAAGTGGTCCTTGGGGATTTTTTATAGGGGTATGAGTACTCAAATCAAATGGTTGATGAACCCCTACACCCTTGGACCAAGTCTCAGATTATTTGGATGCGTTTTGCTAGGCCATTGTCCATGAGGAGTCCAAGACGATAAAAAATCAGCATGTAATTGGCTGAACTAAATAGCCAAATTTTGTAAAAGTCACTAAAGTCACGAGAGAGAGTGGGAAAAATATCCCAAATGTATTTCCTAAGTTGGGAAAATGATTTTCAACTAAGAAAGACCCCCTTTGCTTAGCCAACAACCACAAGTGACCATTTCCTAAGAAGAGGGGCACCCTCCTTGCTCACAAACTCATGAAAAATTAAAAATATACCATGAGGGCCCCCAAAACTTTGGTAATACCCCCCATTGACCCTAACTACATTTTTAATTAATGGGAAAGGTGGTTTCCCCCTTCCCCACTCACCCCTCAACCCTCACACACCTCTCTAAACCTAAAAGTGCATCCGTTTTGAAGAGACCCTCCTCCCATGGATGGATGACACTTGGAGCACATCCAAGTGGGGTCTCTTCCCTTCCTCATCTATAAAAGAGACCCACTCCTTCTCATTTCATCATCTATTCTCATAGTAAGTCTATTATGCCAAAATTTCTCCATTCCTTTCCCTCACTCTCTCATGCTCTCTCATTGTAAATCTTGTTACAAGTATTTGTAGCAACATTTTGTGGATAATAAAGGAAGCTTTGGAGAATCTATTGTGTGCATTGGGAGTCGTCTTGGTGCCTTTCATTATGTTCTTGTGAGGTGATACAACTACATTTCATTTCTTGCATTTTTGCTTTCACTAGTTTTACTTGGAGACTCAAACAAAGTATTTTTCTTGGGTGTAATGAGTAGTAGTATTGCTATTGATTTTGTGGTAGTTTCTTTTAAAGTTTGGAAAGTATTTTGCAAGCTTTTTGGATGCTCTCACCTCCTTACTTTCTTGTGTAGCAAAGACATACTTGTTTGTAGATCACTAGAGGGTTGGATGAGTGATCTTTAGAGTGGAAACTCACTCATTCAACCATCCAAAGTTTCCATTATTTGTCTAATATTCTTTCCTTCCTTTCTCTCATTTACAAGCATTGTTATGATCTAGAATAAACACTAAAAGTTCCATTTTCATATTCAGAATTTTACATTTAAATTGGTGTTTCATTGGGCTAATCAAAGTTAACAAGATTAAGGGTTTTGTGGCATTTTCTACAAAATATACATTGCTGATTTTTATGCAGATTTTCAACAAGAAGGAAGAGGTGCTACGTGTTTTGAGCCCCCAAGGCCTTCAAAAGACATTCTAAAGTTGGGATATCAAATCCCCCTTAATCTTCTTCTTTTAAATCATTGTAAGCAACCCAAGAGAGTCTCTTGGGTTTGCCTTCTCCCAAATTATTACAAAAATCTGATATTGTAATAAGTTAGAAAATATTGCCCACACCTTGCAAAGAGATTGGCCTAAGCCATCCTTGCAAAATCGTGAAGGCTAGAATTAGATTTACTTTCTTGCATTTCCTTTTGCATCCACGTTGGCCAAAACGGTAGGCTAGTCCTCCACTTGTGCCATTGTTGTGGGGTTGTTCTTTAATTTTTTTTAGCAAGTTTGAAGCAATTTT
>JASDQU010415570.1:0-10330 GCA_032191745.1 Picea mariana
TAACTCAACCCAACTCGTCAAGTTTTTATCCCAATTATGCACACCAAAATGAACCATATGTAAGTCCGTGATTTTATGGAGTAACTCTCAAAATTTGAATTAAAACAATTTATTCTCATGATATAAAAATTAATATAAAGGTAGTAAAGACATATTGTGTTCGATGAATGTAAATATGGAAAATAATTATTAATGAAGCATTTACCACTTCTCCGTAAACACCAATGTTAATTGTCGATAACGCATTTACGATCATTCAAAGAAATATTTCTTAAATTCCATCGTCAATATAGCTATAGAAGATGAAAAGGGTTAGGGAAAAAAACTCGCAAAGTTATCTGTGTGTTATCTATGTTAGAATTATTAACTTTTACTTTGTTATTGTATTGCTTATTGTGAGGTAAAGTTTGGAGGCAAGTTTTAATTTTTTTTTCTATGTTTTGGACGTTGTTAGATGTATTTGGATACTAGATATTTTCTTCATTTAATTAACTCCTATTTTGGTGTATAGTTGAGATACTATTTCAAAAGTGTGTTGATGCATAGTTTTATGTATTTATAAATATATAATTATTTCTTAATATATCACTCAACAATGTTATGGTTTGCAAAAACCATGTCTACTCTCCCAATTCTCTACATGGTATCTGGTACAACCTTGACTCTCTCAACAAAAAAGCTGCAATTATGCAAATTCTGCATTGTTAATCCTATGTAGAACTAAGATTCGCATAGGAGAGTGAATTGTTTTTGTAAGTGAGAATAGATTGTTTGTTGTGAATGTTGCTATGGTTTGTCTCTAGCATTCTACTCTGGTGTGCTTATTACTGTTGTGGAAGTCGACTACAATAATGGTGTGTGCCTGTTGAAGGTGTTACATACTGCCTTGTGTTTGGATGCCAAGCCCAATAATGAATGGAGCATAATCACTCTGTTATATGCAAATCTTATGCCTCTGTTATTGTGGCATAAATAAATCCATTGCTTGAGGTTGGTTGTAGATGAAAGGGTTCAACCTTACCACTTTCTAGAGGGTTAAACAGATATGATGAGATCTGCAATCATTGGCGTTGGTGGAAAAATTTTGAGGAGTGCGGCCGGAGATCCTAGCTGGAAATTGGTAGGTTGCATGAGAGTGCATGAGACAACAAAATTTGCAGCCAAAATATTTCGTTTCTAGTGTCTAAGTGTTCACCGTTGGGGCCTGTACATGGTCAAAGCTTCTATGCGCGTTTGAACTTGGAAGCTTCTAGGGACGACTCTCCTATTGTTTCAGACTTTTGTTCTCGGAAGGTTTGATCACAGGGAAGGAGAGTGTGAGTGGGACTAGGAGTCTGTTAGCGAAGAAATCTTGATAAAGAATTGTTTCTTTTAGAGTCTCCGAAAATAAAGCCGATTCTGAAAAGCCTAACAACGTATATATTATGTACTCTCCCATTTTAGGCCCAAGTACACCTAATATTGGTCGAGTTACCTACCATCTCTCAATCTATGCTTGACTATTCCTCTTCTACTATTCACATTCCAAGTAATTTATCGGCTATGATCCCTTGTTGATATTCTACCACAATCCTTCAACCTCTCTTATTTAACCATGACAACTCTTACAATAACCTTCTCTTATTTAACCTTCATAGCGTCTTAGATGACAACTATTACTATAGCTCTTATAGCATGTTAGTAAACAAATGTAACAATTGAAAAATAAAAGTACAATAGATATTAAGAAAGAGACAAAGAAATTCAAATACATTTCGTCGGATCTAAAACTAAATATTTTATATTAATATAGAGAATAAGTGAGTCTTCAGTTAAAAACCAATTAAAAAGTAAAACTAAACTAAAATCAGAATACAATGATTTTATTTCAGAGTACACTTTCTAACTAATTAACTAAACTAAAGTCACAACAAAATAACATTAGTGCAAAGTGTATTTCCTAACTAAAAGACTACATATAAACATTGTGTATATCGTCTAATAATTAAAACAAGTTAACAATTCCTGGTCTAATAATTAAAATATGTTAACAATTCCCTATTTAATATCTAAAAAAGTGTCTCTTAGTAATCGTATATGTTACCCCCTAAGTTTAAGGGTAACTAAAGGGATCATGTCTCGAAGCCCATAGGTAGTAGACATGGAATGTCGAGATTAGATTGACCAACAAAGCCCCCAAGGTCTTCCTTTTCAAATTGATCACCACTCATCACCAACAACAAAGCAGTTGTTGATTTGTATATATGAGATGAGATATGATCGATGATATTTTATTACAATGATGAGCGTTCCATATATAGAGAACATATGGTGACCATCCATGAAAGTATGTGTCCCTTGGATAATAAATAACTATTTATAATTATTATTACTTATTATATATATATTATTGATTATTAATCTACAAGAATGTCTTCCCGATGTTGTCCAAACATCAACACTCCCTCTCAACAAGGGATACATTCTTCGTCATGCCAAAGCTTGTCTTTGAAGTATACAAACTTTACCCTAGACTTATGACACTTGTCTGTCAGTTTGTCAGTTTTGGGAGATACCTCTCTCCCACCCGAACCGAGGGAAAACTCTTTCTGCAGCTCTCACTCTGAGCCAATTGACTCTCTCTGAGATCATGCTCACTCTGGGTCCGCATGTGATAGCATCTAGCATCTTGAGTCTTTATCATTCCTTGTCAAATCACCATGACTAGAACAAAGACCACACCAGGGTCATTCAACACGGGTACACACCTGTGAGTGAATGCCAACCCAATGCTAACTAACACATGGAAAGCAACCTAAGCACCTCGAGTCCATATTATTCCTTGTCATGATCAAGGAAGGACTATGCCTCATTTACCACAAGTACACCTTTGTTATAAATGCGCATCCTATATCACTTGGTCTGCAGCCCAATCTAGGAGAAGGTCCACCCGATGCTTACTCCATACATTGTAGCAAAAGGTCTGTCACACATGGCACTCCCATGTGGACTTCTAGAGGCTACTCCCTCTAGAAACACTAAGGTCAACTCCCCATAATGTCCTCATGTGCTCTCCATAAGGGAGGTGTCCTCATGTGCTCTCCACAAGGGACGTTGGGCTATAAGCCCAAACCCACTTATCCCTTCTTGGATAATTGTCCTCACAGATCAACTCAACTCAGTCATGGCGGAGTACGATCTGGAGAATGTCTGTCAAACATGACACTCCCATGTGGACTTCTAGAGGCTACTCCCTCTAGAAACACTAGGGTCAACTCCCCATAGTGTGTGACGTCAAGGTCAACTCCCTTGGCATGTCCTCATGTGCTCTCCACAAGGGACATTGGGATACAAGCCCAAACCCACTTATCCTTTATGAGATAAGTGTCCTCACAGATCAACTCAACTCAGTCATAGAGGAGTGCAATCTGGAGAATGTCTCAGGAAGCTGTAAACAACAACACTCCCTCTCAGTGAGGGAGGCATTCTCTACCACGCCAAGTTTGTCACAGAAGTACTTGAACTTTGTCTTGGTTTGGTAAGAACATCAACAACATGTTCATCTGTAGAAAAGTACTGCACCAGTACTACCTTCCTCTACACCATGTCTCGGATGTAATGGTACTTGAACTCAATGTGTTTCGATTTGTCATGAAACACTGGATTCTCTGAGATCTTCACATAGCTCTGATTATCACAATGAATAACGGTGGAAATCCAGCACATGTTCAGATAAATCTGCAAGGAGATTGTGAAGCCACACTCCTTCACCGAATGCCACACTTAATGCAATGTACTCTGCTTCTGCGGTGCTCAAAGCCACAAAAATCTTGTTTCCTGCTACACTAGGAAACCATGGCAGATCCAAAAGTGAAGCAACACCTAAAGGTGTTCTTTCTTTCCACTGCGCTCCCTACCCAATCAGAGTCAGTGTATCCTTGCAATCTCATGTCAATACTAGAAGTATATCTCAGACCATGTCCAACTCTGCCTCGCAGGTATCTCAACACGTGCTTCACAACGATCCAGTGTGTCTATTTCGGTTGACTCATAAACTAGTTAAGTGCACTCACTGCATAGAAAATATTTGGTCTGGTGTTAACCAGATACATCAATGATCCAATCAGTTGTTTGTACAGAGTCGGATCAATCTCGTTGAAATCAGAAGAAGACACTTAGTTTCTTCAAATTCGTCACCATTGGTGTAGTCATGGGCTTACAGTTCAATATCCCAAACTTCTTCAATATCTCAACTGTGCACTTCCCCTGATTCAGGAAGATCTCATCATTTCTCTACCACACCTCTAGTCCCAAGAAGTAGTGCATCATACCAAGGTCCATTAACAGTCTTGTAGTACAGGTTGGGATCAACAACACTTTTGTTGAAGCCCTAACTCATTAAGTATCCAACAATCCTCGCATACCAAGCTCAAGGTGCCTGCTTGAGTCCATACAAGGCCTTCTTCAACCTACACACATGAGTCTCCTTCTCATGTATCATGAAACCATTTGGCTACTCGATGTATACTTATTCCTCAATCTCTCCATTGAGAAAGGTTGTCTTCACGTCCATCTAATGTAGTCTGCAACCCATGGATGTTGCAAGGGAAATATTTGTTCATATAGAAGTGTATCAAGCCACAAGAGCAAATGTCTCCTCATAATCTATTCTCTCCACCCGAGAGAATCCTCTAGCAACAAATATCTCTTTGTGATTCTCAATGCTCCAGTCAGTTGTGTGTTTGATCTATAGATCCACTTAGAAGTCACTAAAGACTTCCCCTCGGGTCTCAGAATAATATCCCACACATAATTATTCATGATGGACCGATACTCCTCCATCATGGCATCTCTTCATACTCGCTGACTAGATGCCTCCTCATAACAGGAAGGCTCAAAATCAATGATGTGGCTCATAGCTGCGGCATAGCACAAATATCTCTGAGGTCTCTTGCTCTCTCGGAGGGTACCATCTCTTCCTGTCTCTCACTCAATCTATCTCTAACCAGGGATGTAGATCTGGTATGCTTTCGAAGACTCACTGCACCCAACAAATGTACCCTTTCTTCCTGAAGGGTCTAGCTTGGTCCTTTTCTCCTCAGGTACATGAATGTATACTGGACACCCAAATATCCTAAAGTGTCCAACCTCAGGCTTTCACTCCGGTGAAGGCCTCATCAGGGGTCATGTTCCTCAAAGTCTTATGAGGACTTCTTTTCTGAACATACACTACAATCATGGATCCCTCTGCCCACAAAAAAATGTTGATCATGTTAAGACATTTTGGACCATAGTTGACATATCGAGGTTCCCTCATGAAACCAATGTCTAATACATATCGAGGTTCCCTCATGGAACCGATGTCTCACAAGACATATCGAGGTTTCCTCGTGAAACCAATGTCTTGGTTCCTTTATCTGACCATCTGAGGCACGTTAGGATGAATTCTACATTCCCCTCTACTATTCCACACAGGACCCTTCAGGTAGAATGTCTCATGTTGCCGCCTCAAACATCAACACTCCCTCTCAAATAGGAAGGAGATTTTTTTTTTTTTTTTTAACGATGTTTTCATCTAGTAGTCCAGTGACTACTCCACAATCAACTAGTAGCACAAAACTACTATCATACCATTGATAGCTCAAATCATTTGTCACAATCTCTGTGATCAAACAGTAGCACATAGCTACTTCCAAGCGGTCTGATAGTCTATATGGAAATCAACTAGTCACAACTACTATAATGCCATCCAATAGAACACAACTGTACCAATCCATAGTAGTACACAACTATTGTCCGGTGATACACAATCATCGCTAGTGGTACACAACCACTTCTAGTAGCACACAACTATTGTCCATAGACACAATCTTCACCAGTGGTACACAACCATCGTAGTAGCACACAACTATTGTCCAGAGACACACAGTCTCCTCCAGTGGTACACAACCACCGTAGTAGCACATAGCTATTGTCTAGAGACACAGTCTCTGCCAGTGGTACACAACATCATGGTAACCACCACATCAACACATTTGAAACAAGCTTCATGTAATATCGGCTACAAAGGGTTTGTCACTGCTTCTCATGTCCATCTTGATTAATCCACCCCAAATACTCGTGTCGATCTCTCCAAATGCGAGATAACTTGCTGCAACATGCACCCATGTCCATCTCAGCATAAACTGATCCCGATTAAACCAATGAGGATTCTCAGGATTATACCTCGTGATCTCATCCATTCAGTGTCCTTGTGAGGAAGATCAATCGTCGATCTTCTAGTGATCAATTCGAACCACATGCCCGTTGAGATTCCTCTCCTTTCACACAACAGCATGTGTGAATACTCCAACATCAGCAATACTTTCGAGTCTTCGACAAGTAAAACCTTTTCTTGTTTTTTCTAGTTCACAATTGTTTGCAGACGATGCAGAGCTAGACTTGTCAGGAATGTTTCCTGCGTACACAAGTGGGTGCACGGCCGAGTGGCTAAGATTCGAGAAGTTGATGCCCTTCCTCTTAACAATCTTACCATTTCCCAACGCAATGTTTGATAGGAAATCCCGGTCGATTGTGGTCGCTGCAACTGTAAAACAAATCCATGGAGCGCTATTGACGACCGTCTTAGACTCAGGTCCCTCGTTTCCCGCAGAGGATACAACCAAAATTCCTCTCTGAGTAGCATGAAATGCTCCTATGGCTTTTGGATCTCTCTCAAAATCGAACTGATTGGTGGACCGAGATCCAAGTGAAACGGATAAAATATCCACTCCATTTTTAATTGTGTCATCAAAGCTAGCTAAAATCAGTACATCTTGACACCCATAATCTAGTGAAGACACCCTATACATGGAAATTATTGTAGAGATATTGGTTGGTCCGCCTCTAGCTGTTCCCTTTGCGATACCATAAAAATTTGCATTGTCCACAAAGTTCTCGGTTGTTGTGGATGTTGTATACGTTCCATGGCCCTGTTCATCTCTTGCAGTCCTTGTTTTTTCTTTCCATATCGATTTTTGCTTAATATTTTATATTTTTTTCTTCAAATCATCGTCCGCTCCGCCTGAGTAATATCTTGCCCCAATTATTTTCCTTGTTGAATTTCAAAGCTAATAAAATTCCACATCAATAATTGAAGGAATATGCTTCCGTGTAACAAAACGTAAGCTACCTCTCTCATTTTCCTGGGCCCTCATGTGAGGGATTCAAGCCGAGTCCCACTCTAATACCATGTTGATTTGTATATATGAGATGAGATATGATCGATAATATTTTATTACAATGATGAGTGTTCCATATATAGAGAACATATGATGACCATCCGTGAAAGGATGTATCCATTGGATAATAAATAACTATTTATTATTATTATTATTACTTATTATATATATTATTGATTATTAATCTAGAAGAATGTCTCCCCGATGTTGTCCAAACATCAACAACAACATCCATTACATTAGCTTGGTCCCAGAGGACAACAAGTCTTGCCTCATGAGGTAACAAGTCTGGTGTCATGGTAAGTGTTAGTTTAATATTTCAAGCATTTGAGCAAGTTGTAAAGAATCCTTAATTTCTTTATTATAGAATGTTTGCTTGGAAATTATACCTTTTGCCTAATTTCACCTTGGTGAGTGACATGGTTTCCTAGTAAGTAGGTGACCCTCAGGAAAAGGGTTGCTACTAGGTGGTTCCTTGAAGGGTCATCATACATTCTTGCTCATACTTACCACTTTCCACACTTCTTCCCCTCCGTTTCCTCATCTTTTGGGTTTCCAAGCTCATTCACCCAAGAAGGGATTGTACCTAAATTCATAGGAATATGGGGCTAAAGGCCTAGAGGTGTTGTAGCAAGCAAAAACTAAAAGCCAATCATTATCCTTCTATATGCTCACCCTAAGGTCCTAAAAGCAATGAAGTGCTACTCCACAAAAATCAAGGACCTTCTAACATGTAACTAATAAATGTCTCGCTTGTTGAGGAAATGCATTTTGTGGTGTCCCTTACTTTCCATTGCATATGGAACTCTGTGTGTTTCTAGCTTCAAGTGACATTGCAGTACTCTTTACTTTCCATTGCACATAGTACTCAATGCTTTGGACAATAATAAATTAATGGCAATAAAGGGTTTGGAAAAAGGTTACATCGCAAACGAAGGGCAACACACCCTCTACAAAGGAACCCATAAATGAGACAATATGAACCAGTGTTGTNATTTGTATATATGAGATGAGATATGATCGATAATATTTTATTACAATGATGAGTGTTCCATATATAGAGAACATATGATGACCATCCGTGAAAGGATGTGTCCATTGGATAATAAATAACTATTTATTATTATTATTATTACTTATTATATATATTATTGATTATTAATCTAGAAGAATGTCTTCCCGATGTTGTCCAAACATCAACAACAACATCCATTACATTAGCTTGGTCCCAGAGGACAACAAGTCTTGCCTCATGAGGTAACAAGTCTGGTGTCATGGTAAGTGTTAGTTTAATATTTCAAGCATTTGAGCAAGTTGTAAAGAATCCTTAATTTCTTTATTATAGAACGTTTGCTTGGAAATTATACCTTTTGCCTAATTTCACCTTGGTGAGTGACATGGTTTCCTAGTAAGTTGGTGACCCTCAGGAAAAGGGTTGCTACTAGGTGGTTCCTTGAAGGGTCATCATACATTCCTGCTCATACTTACCACTTTCCACACTTCTTCCCCTCCGTTTCCTCATCTTTTGGGTTTCCAAGCTCATTCACCCAAGAAGGGATTGTACCTCAATTCATAGGAATATGGGGCTAAAGGCCTAGAGGTGTTGTAGCAAGCAAAAACTAAAAGCCAATCATTATCCTTCTATATGCTCACCCTAAGGTCCTAAGAGCAATGAAGTGCTACTCCACAAAAATCAAGGACCTTCTAACATGTAACTAATAAATGTCTCGCTTGTTGAGGAAATGCATTTTGTGGTGTCCCTTACTTTCCATTGCATATGGAACTCTGTGTGTTTCTAGCTTCAAGTGACATTGCAGTACTCTTTACTTTCCATTGCACGTAGTACTCAGTGCTTTGGACAATAATAAATTAATGGCAATAAAGGGTTTGGAAAAAGGTTACATCGCAAACGAAGGGCAACACACCCTCTACAAAGGAACCCATAAATGAGACAATATGAACCAGTGTTGTAGGGAGCATCCCCCCCCCCCCTCCTAGGCCCGAAACCGCGCTCCGAGCGGGAGAGTCCAGGGAGCATGCTTCAAGAAGTTTTGGGATGCTCCCTGGGAGCGCGCTCCCTGAATGCTCCCTAGGCGCTCCTTGGATGCTCCCTAGAAGCTCCCTAATGGTAATGTTAAAAGGATAAAAATGACACTTTTACTAAAATTTTTAACATTACCATTAATTGTTTCAGGATGTTTGAGAGTGGTTCCAACCTCATTCTACTTCATATGGAGAAAGTAGAATTTTAGGTCATGTTATCCCCTAGCCTAGGGATAACTAAGGATATTATGTCTCGAGGCCCACAAGTCCTAGACATGGAGTACCGAGAGCCATATTGACTTGAGACTGGCCCTGGACGGCCCATCTTTCTTCTTCAGTGCCTCCACCTTGTCAGCAACAACAACATCCATTGTAATGTTCCCAAGCCAAGATGTCGAGAACATTTCGTTTTCATTGATTTTTAAATGTTTTCTCGTTGTGGCATTTCGTCAAACACTTGTAGATTTAGGTCTCATGAGTTGCGTTGTGGTTAATATTGATGGTTTTAATGTGTGTTTGTATCAACAATGAAGCAGATATAACAATGGAGCATACCTCGACAACATACAAGATCAATCAACACAAGAAATGGCCATAAATACCTCAGATCCGATTTATTAATAATAGTAGAAGATCTGGATACAGTCAGTCTGCAGATCTGGTGCAATAGAGCTAAGATCTAATAGAAAAATGATGATAGCACTCAAGGGGAGAAGATACAAGCCTCCGAAGGCCAAATAGATATAATAGATGGAAACAAGATGAGATCCTTTCCCTCTGACTTGCCAACCCTCAAATTGGATAAGTTGCGCCCTGCTAGAAAGCTGAATACACCCAATAATTCGACCTTGTTGATAGAGGCCTCCAAACACTATGCAAATGGCTGGAAGAGTAGATCGGGCCAATACCAATCCCCTAGTGAAGTCTCAGGCTGAACGATGAAGTTATGACCATCCAAATGAACATACCCCTAATTGGCTTGTGCCCTCCTGGATGACTGAAGACCCAATAATTCGACCTCTATCCTAGAGACCTCCAAAGGCTCTCAAAATACATGGAACTGTAGATCGAGGCAAGATGAACCCCCG
>JASDQU010415574.1:0-10434 GCA_032191745.1 Picea mariana
AAGGAAGCACCAACTCCCTGGTTTTTCTAGCACTAACTAGAAGGAAGCACCAACTCCCTGAGTGTTTCCAACACCAACTCGATGAAAGAACCAAATTCTAATCATACAGGCACCAACCTGTATAACAGAGAACAAGAGTTCTCCCTTGCACCACCCTGCCACCCTGGTTTCTCTGGTTGCAACCAGATGGAAGCTACAACTCCCTGTGTTCAAGAACCCACCTGAACCTATGAGGAAGAAAATCCTCCCTAGCACCTCCCTTCCACCCTGAAACATAAATCTTTGCTACTAAAACTTATTACAGTGATATAATGTTCAACAATGGCTTACCAAACTCATCACTGTTCTACTGCATTTTGTTGCTATGTCTGCCTCACTACCTTTCTGCACACATGACTTGTGTTGTTTGTTCTTCTACCATTTATACTCTCTGCACCATGTCCCTTCAATGCAACCTTTCTCTACTATGTATTTCTACTCCTGCGCTCTGCCTCCTTGCTCACACTTCAATCCTTCTACACAGTGACCACAACAACTCCAACAGCAACAACAGCCTCATGTCTTCTCTGTACCATGTACTTATAGCTTCTTTGCACCTTGTGCATGTAATGTGTGCAATACCTCTGCATACTCACACCACGCCGATATCCTCCACCTCTTGAATGCTCTGCCTGATCATCATGGTAACTCTTTAGCTTCTCTAGCGGTTTTCCAACGCGTTCAGCATCACTGGGTGTTATGTTGAGATTCCTTTTTCTCTCTGGTAGTTGAGACTCTTCATCTTCTCTTTTATAGTCGAGCTCATCCTTTCTGTTTTAGTTACAAGCTCTAACCCTCATCTATTTGTCAATTTCCTCCACGAATCGTCTTCATTCCACTGGCAGATTCCATGTAACTCTTCATCTCCTCTAGAAATCACACAGAAGTCTCTTCGCATCCTCTGGTAGAAACCATCAATGGTTTCTAGCAGTTTCACTGTGTTGTGCAATGGTATCCCTCTGATCTTCTTTAGTTTCATTCATTTTCATCCAGAACAGCCACGCCTACACAATCTGTCTCATTTTCTTTGATACACACACCCACAACAGTTCCACTTCCCATTTCCTTAGGCAAAAGAATGACAACTGTCCGAGCAACTGAAACGCCAACTGAAACGCTAACTGATTTGCAATCATGAGTCCATTTTGCTAACAGATTCGTAACTAAGGAGTTAACTGTGAAAGAGAACAGTAACCCTCCGATCAACACTTGATCTGACGGTTCAGATCATTCTGTGATTTCGCATATCGCGATTTCGACACTCCTGATGTTCAATGTTCTTGTCACTTACAAATCCCGATCTACGAAATTCTGATACAGAACTTTTCTGCACTAGCTCCTTCCCGAATATGAATATGGTCATAACCAAGTGCCTATGAAAAAAGCACTTTTGCGATTTATCATTTCGTGATTTTCGACACTATGCTCCGTTGACCCCAAGTCAGCGAAATTTTGATCACTTGCCACATGTCCTGTGATTCCATGGTCTAGATCTGATCTTGATTCAACGGCAACGATTGAATCGTGATTTCGCGATTTCGACATTCTTGTTGCATTGGGTTCTTTGCCTCTCTATGTCGCGATTCGCAAAACTCTGATATGGAGTTTGATCAACGGTCCAGATCTGATCTCTATTCAACGGCTATGATTAAATCATGATTTTGCATATCGTGATATCGAGATTCCTGATGTTAATAAACTTTGACATCTCCAACTCTCGATCCCCGAAACTCCAACATGGAGTTAGATCAACGGTCCAGATATGAGCTTGATTCAACGGCTGCAATTGAATCACAATTTCGCATATCGTGAAATCGACATTCTTGTTGCATTGTTTCTTTGACATCTCCAACACGCGATCCTTGAAACTCCGACATGGAGTTAGATCAACGGTCCAGATCTGAGCTTGATTCAACAGCTGGGATTGAAACGCAATTTCGCATATCGCGAAATTGGTATTCTTGTTGCATTGTTTCTTTGACATCTCCAACACACGATCCTCGAAACCACGACATGGATTGGAATCAACGGTCCAGATTCAACCTTGATCTGACGGCTCAGATTAAGTCATGATTTCGCATATCACGATTACGCCCACTTCTCCTTGTACCTTAAAGGGCGTGCGGGTTCTTCTTGATCCAACAATGGTCGGATCCTGCGCTTGGATATAACGGCTAAGATCTGTCCTCCTCTTCAATGATCTCTTCTTCTCTACATTCAGATCTGATGATCCCCGTTCTTTCAGGAATTTTGAATGGAATCCAATGATCAGAGATTCTTCTCAAACTTTACGGGTCTTCGATCACTCAATCAATGTTGCGTTGCCTTCAATCATTTGCCTTCGATCATTCAACCTTCCTAAACTTATCTTCTGTTTTCCTGTCTATTACAAACTTCCTGTACTCATGCCATCTTCACTGTTGTACTTGCCATCAATGACAAATATATGCTGCCTGTAAAACATGCCAACAATCCTCTGTACATTCTTCCTGTACTCATGCCATCTTTACTTATGCTCATCTGTTACATTCTTCCTGTACTTATGCCATTTTCTCTTCCTGTACTTATGCCATTCGTTGTCTGTTAAATATTTGCCAACAAACCATGTATATGTTGTGTTGATCTTCTTTGTGCGATGTCTTGATTTGTTTATGTCTTATTTGCTAAGTTATTTGATATAGATAGATAGATCTGTTTATGCTTTTTGCTAATGATGTATATGGATGCTATATCTGACCTATGTGAATGTGATTAGTGCTTGAATATGCTAGATATAACCTACTTCTCTATGATAAGTTCTTAAATACATCAGATTTGACTGAATGATGCGATGATCTGTTTTATCTGCGAAGTGGATAGTGGGTGAATATTGATGAACTGTCGGTGCTAAGTGCCTTGTTAAGTATTACAAACACAGATCTATGTCCCAGCTAAGGTTGTAGACACCTGACTTTTCCAACCACCACTATGTCTACCTTGGGTGATACTTCATCTGCTTCGCAGGTGTTTTCGAAAGGGCCGATAGTTAGGGTTTTGTTGGTGCGTTGTTGTAGCGTTGAAACTTGGGTCTGCCTTGTGCCAAAAAATGGTTCTGTTGCCAGGACTTGAAACTATGATTACTGGGAACTAAGGAAGAAGAAGCTTTTTGAAAAGATCTGACTTGAAACTGTGATTTCTGGGAACTGAGGAAGAAGAATCTTTGTGCAAAGATCTGTCCTAAAACTATGAAATCTCTGTGTGTAGATCTGTCTCTCCAGTGTGCAGTACTCTACCTAGTTTGTGAAGCTCTGTGATAAAGAAAAGAAGTCTGATCTAAAGAAAAGAGGTAAGATCTAAAATATTTGTTCTCTGAGAAAGGTAAAAGTGAGAATTCTTGATTAAAAGAGGTAATATCTACAAGCTCTGTGCTCTGATAAAGGTAAGAATAGTGAAAATTTCTAGATATGAAATCTTTGTGCTCTATAGAAGTAAGATAAGTGGAAATTTTTGTTTCTAAAGTATGGATCTAGGTATGTTTGATAGATTTTGTCCTAGCTTGAAAACTAGGGCACTAATAGATGAAAGAAGGTTTGATATGTGTAGATATGATAAGAATAGTGAAAGATATGTTATACCTATACATAGAAAGAATGTATGGACTAATCAATGGATGTAGGATCCTAGAAAGAAATTTTTGTAGGTTAGCTACCATGATTCTAGTGCGCAGTATAGAAAGAGTTGGGAATCGTTTAAAAGAAAGAGAGGATTAACACTATGTTAGAGTTGCATAAGACTGTGACATCTTGCTAATCAATGCCTTGGAAGAAGACCTAGTTTCCTTTGTTGCAAAGCTATGGACCATGAAGTATTGGATTTCCCTAGAATGATTACTAAGCTTGAAGAAATGAACAAGAGATAAGAAAACCCTAAGGCAAATCCAAAAATGGAAGAACCCTAGAAAGAATCAGAGAAAGTATTGCTACAGATGAAAGAAACCTTGAATGATCACCGACATGTCAGTTTATCAATGGTATTCAAAGAAAAAGAATTCCTTGAAGCAAGAATAGGATACTTCGACATTAACTGTGTTCTGGATGAGAAAACACAGGTGAATGTCATGACATAAATAAATTGGGAAGCTATAGGAAGGCCTGTTATGACTCCTTCATTGGGAGGACTAGGTCTATTCAAAGGAAAGTTGATAAACCTATGTGGAAATCTCACCCAGATTTCTATGAATGCCAATGTAAATTCGACAAAGGAAGATTTTGAGATTATTAAATTTATTTAGAACATCGCCCCATTTACCATGTTACTAGGAAAACCTTGGATTGAAAGAGATCAGGCCAAAAGGAAAGAAGAAGGAAAACTTTTAGAGCAAAAGAAGCAAGGGTTAAAATATTTCATGACTAAAAGGATCACACACTTGATCAAAGAACAAAAGAACAGATCGAAGCTATTTAACTCCAGAGACCCGGATATCAAATTTTCAAGAACACTAGAAGACCCACAGAAGATTGAAGTACCTATTCCATATAAAGAAGAAGTATCACCCTCGATTCTTCGGAAAGAATCTCAACAACGCGAAGTAACTATGCCAAAAGAAGAAAAGAATCAGAATGGAAAAAGTCATACCGAGACAAATCTCACTGGAAAGAAAGCTAGAAAACTAAGTAAGAAGAGAGATAATATCGACAAGTTACAGAAGGTTCTAGACGGAACTTTGCAGAAGGAAAATTTGCAAAATTGGAGCTTCACCGAGATAACAGAGCAACGTCACATGGCACTTTTCCATGATGAATAAATATAGTCATTGGGACCAATATAACCATTTGGCTGACCCCTCGAATGGGAAGAAATGAATTTATGGTTTTCCACCAGACTATTAGACCGCGCCATAATGGACATAACAAAGTTAATGAAGGCTTCTCGATCATTGAAAGCAATTCGTTGCCAAGTTATCTATTTATCCCATCGCGCCATGCATCGAGAAAAATTTTGCTAATCATGAATTTGAGCTCGCAGACTTGTTGATTTTACACAGTGATCATTGCACTATTGCCTTCTATCCTACTGAAGTGTCTAAGTTACTCCTTGAACTCAATATTTCCAACCCGAGCGTGTATGTTGGACAAGTTTAGCATAGCAAAGAGAGTTTTCGAAGAAGTTCTGATCAATCTCATGACTGAAAGATTCATGTCAATGTCTACCTATGTACAAACATCATCAAGGAGAGGACTGCAAGCCTCTCCATCGACTACATGCAGATCGGGGCCATCCTGACCATCAATAGAGAAGATAACCAAGCATAAAGATGACCTAGAAAATGCGAAGTTGGTTCCATCCATATTTTTCGATTACATCCTGCCTCTAGCTGGCGCAGTGAATCGTGATAGTGTGCCAAGGGACTTTGAGTACACTATGGTCACTGCGTACCTCCCAAAGGGGATACGCGCAGTTCGAACAGAGTAGGACAAGATCACCGCATTGAAGTTCAATGAATTCAACCTCGAAGATCAAAAAATCTATGGTATGCTTGCCCCATAAAGGTACCTAACCAAAAATAAAGGAAAGAACTCGAATATCATCCCTTAGTCATGGATGATGAACCTCGCACAGTCCACCTTGTTGAATGTTATGAAGATCCCACACTTTGGAAGACACCAGGAAGTCAACGCCTGTATCAAGATGCTACTATCATGTTACCATGGTGGATACTTATAGCTATACCAATGCATTTCAGTTGACCCAACGTTGATCCAAAGGATCACAGGACTAAGTATGCAAGGACCCGACCCACAGGACTTTTATCCAGGAAAAGTTGCAGATCGTGCACTAGCACAGAAGATCAAGGATACATACGACGACGTTGAGAAGGGAACAAGAGGCTACAAGGTAGCTTCCATTCAGAGTGGCATAGTGCACCTCGCCTGTCAGTTGATAGCTAGAAAGTTAGTAAGGAAGAACCAACCTACGTAGGTCACTGGCTTTGTTGTTGACCTCGCAAGGAAGTGCGCAGAAGGCCTACAAATGAACTGGGCGAAGTACCTAGTGAACCAGTTGGAACTAGATTTTCGAGAAGAACAGGATTAGGGTTACGAATTTCATTTTAGTTGGCTCCTGGTCCTCATTGCATTTGTTGCCTAGGAGATTCCAGAAGGAGTGACCTTCCCTGACATAGAGTCGTTCAAACCTCTTGCCGCGAAGTTCACTACCCTGTGGTATTCAACTAGTATGAACAAACAGTGGCAGTCAAACGTTGTGTTTCATACATACTTCCTCCAGCTAAAGAGAGCCATCGAAGACGAGCCTCACATGACTCTGAACACCCTACAAAGGTTTCGACCACTAATGAAGTTCAATGCAGATAGACACTTCATCTACATTACAGCGTGAGCAGATGAACACCAAGAGCAACTCCAGTCATATTATAATCTTATAGAAGAAGAACTTGAGGAGATCACCAAGGAACAGTCCACTGACCTTCTTATCCCCGCCAACCCCACAAAGATATCTGATATCGACAACCCAGAAGACACTCATAGAGAACAGAATACACTCGGAACCAGCAGACATAAGAAGACTTAGGTGGTCCAAAACTTAAGAAACACCTCAGTGAAGACCGCATCCATGTCACCTGACTGAGGGGGTGGTGACGAAGTAGAAGCTGAAGAGAGACTAGGTGAAGTAACATCGCCCAAAGATGATGTTGACCCTTTGAAGAAGAGGAAGGTTTCCTCCCTGAAACCTTCTTCCCAGAAGAAATTGAAAGCCTCCATGACCAAGATGTAGACTTTCCTCACCTCTGATGATTTTGACTTCATCATAGTCACCCTGAACGATGATTCACTAGAGATAGCAGATAAACAAGGAGCGAAGCAGGAAGAAATGTATGATAGGATTGAAGTCGAACTCTGAGGGGTACAACAGGCCCTTCGATCCAGCCCCGTAGTCTCCACTGCGCCTCTTCCATCGGGAGAACCAGAGTTGGGAGATGAGCCAACCCAACTCCACCGACTAGCTGAGACAATCAAAGCTCACCTTCGATGAGAATAAGAGGAAATAGAACAAGCCACCTAGGCTTTGATGTAAGTGCAAGGAGTACTTGTAGAGTAGCGTTGAGCTACAGAACAAGAAAATATTTCTCTCCAAGAAAAGTTTCATGAAGAAAAAGCACAAATACAACAAGGAAAAGAACAATTGCTCGCAGAGAAACTTGAAGTGAAAGAAGCGGTCAGCAGAGCACTTTGCTCTGTGGCAGTTGTAGAAATAAAGGTAGGGGATCGAGTCATGCAACAAGTAGAGCATCTGACAAAATTTATCCAGCAGCTACAATAACACAAAGCAGACTTAGAGCTTCGCGTAGTGCCCGAGACCCCACAGGATGTAAGAGATCAAAGAGAAGCAACTTCTCAAAGTGAAGTTGAGAGAATAAAATCCCTTGCTATGGAATGTAAGAAACTCATTGATCGTAGTGCCCAGACCTATGATAAACTCATGGAGAATCCAGAACTAAAGGCACTGGAGTCACAACTCCAAGAGGAAAAGTATCAAGCCGAAACGATACAAGCGCACCTAAAGCCCCTGTCAGCTATGGAAAGAATGAAGTGATCCCAGGAGTAGCGCACTGGCTAGCAGCAGATCCACACTATCTATAGCAAAGTTATGGAAGTAACTCAGAGACTCCAACCTATACAAGATAAGGCTTACCAATTGTTCACAGAGGTAGAAGGATGAGGAGCAGAACTAGAGCAGGTTTTCACTACAGCTGAACAATGACTGGAGGGACCGGTCAACGACACAGTAATCCAAGAGGTCACTGAATAGGAGGCCATGACACAGCAGAAAATTGAAGCAGCTCGAGCTACGCTTGAGTCTTTTGAATAATAACTACCCGTATCAGAGTAACTCGGGACAAGTCACAGGTGAGTGTTGGGGGCCTGTTGGCCCTTGACCAAGTTTTGGGAGATCCTTGGTCAAATTTGACCTATTTTTGGACTTTGACAGCCTGTCCAAGGAGGAGCACAAGACGAAGCAAATATCGCAGGATCTTTGACCCTTTTGGGTCCTTTTTGGGATTTGGGATTATGTAACGGGTATGGGATGTCGGCCCATGGGTTTACCCATGTTTAGGCCTATTTTGTAAAGTATAAATAGATGTCTAGGAAATGTAAGGAGGGGCATCTATGTGATGTTAGGCTAATATCCTAAGTGATAGATCTATGTGATTGAAGGATTGTAAGTTCTCTGTGCATACTGTGTGAGACTTGCAAAGCTAAGTGCAAATCAGTGTAAAAGGTTGTGGAAGGCTATGTTCTTAGATCTACTCGGGGAAGGAGGATCTAGCTAGGTGCACGTAGATCTCCTGTCCTATGAAGAGTAAGAGTTTGAGCCTCTATGCATGTAACCTATTGAAGATGATAATAAAGAAGAAGAGTTGGTGGATGTATCCCTAGGGTGGGGGTGAACCACGTATATGTTGTGTTTCTCTACTTTGTGCGATGTCTTGATGTGTTTATGTCTTATTTTCTAAGTGCTTTGATATAGATAGATAAATTTGTTTATGATTTGTGAAAATGATGTACATGGATGCTATATCTGACCTATGTGAATGTGCTTAGTTCTTGAATCTGCTAGATCTAACCTACTTCTCTATGATAAGTGCTTAGATACATCAGATCTGACTGAATGATGTGATGCTCTATTTTATCTGTGAAGTGGATAGTGGGTGAATATTGATGAATTGTCGGTGTTAAGTGCTCTGTTAAGTATTACAATCACAGATCTGTATCCCAGCTAAGGTTGCAGACACCTGAGTCCTGCAACCATCCCTGCTTCTACCTCGGGTGAGACTTCATCTTCTTCGCAGGTGTTTTCAAAAGGACCGGTAGTTAGGGTTTTTTTTTTGCATTGTTGTAGCATTGAAACATAGGTCTGCTCCTATGCCAACAGGTTCAGTAGAAGGCAAACCATTCACAGTCGTCATATCTAGAGAAGGTGTAGAAAATTTAAACCCCTAAGTCCTTCAGACTTCGCGACTTAGACAAAGTTTATGTGTTATAAGAAAAGAGGATGAAGCCTGAAGTTCTAAAGTTCTGGAGAGGATATACACCGTAGATCTAGGGAGAAATGCTTGACCATTAGAATGGCTGAAGAAAGAACATAATCGTTATATTAAGCCAAGAGCAAGAGGTAAGGGGCAACGGTGAAAAACATATCTCAACCATCAGATGTGGGTAAGATATTGTGAGTCATAGATCTCACAGTAGTTCGAGAGTTCGGGAGAAACAAAGTATGCTAAGGTAAAACCTTTTGAAGCCCAAAGTATTGAAATGACGTGGAATGATGACATCACCTAGGATGACGTGGACTTCCTTAGTCCTACCATGTGTTAGTCAGAATGGAACTTTGATGACCTTGTTGGACTAAAAGAAATATGACACGTGGGGCCACATGTCACCACCTTAATTGTTGACATTTGTACCATGTGGACCCCAGAAGGTAAAGTAGATCGAAAATTCAGAGTTTGGAATATTTAGGGAATGCAAGTGTAAACTCTTTCAAAGTCCCGAAATGATGTGGCCTGCTGATGTCACCAAGGATGACACAGATGTTGATACTAAGAGGGGGGTGAATTAGTATCAAGTACAATTTAAAACCTTTTTCAACTTATAATTAAACCATTCAATTATATCCAATGAGAAATGAACAATGGTATAAGAGTTACACCAATACACCACAATACACCATGCACAATATATGAGAAATAATCAATAG
This sequence comes from Picea mariana, assembly GCA_032191745.1. NCBI lineage: Eukaryota > Viridiplantae > Streptophyta > Pinopsida > Pinales > Pinaceae > Picea > Picea mariana. The sequence goes on from JASDQU010415574.1 coordinate 9,796, forward strand.
TTTTTGTTCAACGGAAGTAATGACTTCCAAAGGTAGATACAGCTTCCAAATGTAAAGGGAGGGATAAACCTCCAAGAGGAAGATACAATCCTCCAATATCAATAGAGATCTGAACTCTCTATCCTTGCCCCTTCCTTCCACCCAAGGATATATGAGAGATAACAAAACTTTATTCAATTCTGGTCTGTTTAGAAGACCCGGCTTGTAAAGCATGCCCCGCGCTCAATATTTAACATCTGATTCTGAAACTATCACACAAGAAACTAAAGTCCGTACGCTTTCCAATGGAAGTGGTCCCACTGCATTTGGAGTCTGTATGAAAAAGTTATGACTATTTTACCCGGAACACCTGTTTTTTGACTAGTTTCAGGACTGGTCACAAACCCTATATTCCACAGAGTATATCTCCATAATGATATCGAATCAAGAGCTGAACTTTTTATCAGAGGTACCTTGATATGTCTTCTCAATACCATAGTTATTTCACCCTCTGAATCGTTCTAGAAAAAAATTTATGGCAAAAATGGTAAGATGACCTTAAAATAGCATACCTTAGAACACATCACCAAAAGACTTCATCCTCCCTTGAAATCCAGCCTTCTTTTACTTCTTCTTCTCTCTGAAATTCGACCTGTATCA
>JASDQU010415582.1:0-10330 GCA_032191745.1 Picea mariana
CAAAAGTTTCAAGTGTTATGTTATCCAACTCCTTCTTTGTATCAAAGGTTCTGCCATTATGTATCATGCGAAATTTGCTTTGATTTCAAATGAAATTGCAAGTTTCATTAGATTTAATATTGATGCATTACAATTCTTTCATGTCAAAGCTTCAGTTACTTGGTTTTCAATTGTAGTTAATTGAAAGGTTATACTTGCGTTTTTTAATGTGCATTGAAGAGACATTTCATTCCTAAATAATTTGCTAACCCCGTGAATTACCTTGGTTCAATTAAATTATCTTGGATCAACCAATTTACAACGAATTTTATATTTCTTAGGTCAATACAAAATTCACATCCTCTAACTACAAAATCCATACAAAACAATAATTGTTTTCCAAGCTCATATTTCTTCATGTTGGCTTGCAATTAATTGTGGGTTAATATGGCATTACCATATTACAATGTAATATGGTAATCCCATATTACATTGTAATATGGCATTACCATATTACATTGTAATATGGCAATACCATATTACATTGTAATATGGCAATGCCATATTACAATGTAATATGGTAATTCCATATTACAATGTAATATGGTAATTCCACATTACATTGTAATATGGTATACCATATTACAATGTAATATGGTAATACCATATCTCATGTAATTTTTTTTAAAAAACTTAATTCCATCATCGCAATATCAACGATAGTTTGTCGAAAAAAAATTGCATTTTGACCACCGTGGCAATAGCGATGAACTTTCGTCGCAAGTTGCCACAGGTTTTCATCGCACATAAAACATCTTCGTCATAACTTTGGTCTTGATGAATCAATATCATCGTTATTTCCACAGGTATTCATTGCAAGTTGCCACGGTTTTTTGTCGCACATACAACATCTGCGTCGCAAGTTTTTGACTTGTCATAACTTTTCGTTGCAATTGTGATGAAATTTTATCGTAATTGCCATGGTTGTTTGTTGTACTTGCGATGAGGTTTCGTCATAATTGCGACTATGCATAGGGTTAACCAAACTTGAAGGTGGTGACACATGGAGAGATAATTTCGTCGATGTTTCCACGCACACCTAGATCATCGATAGAGCGATGAAATTATTCTGATGAAAAAAAAAACTCGGCTTTCGTGGAAATTGCGACGGATAAGTGTGGCAATATCAATGAAAAACTGTCATAAATTTGGTCATATGTACTAGTGTATAGATATTCAATATGCTCAAGTGTGATGTAAAATGAGAGAGTCTTGCCTCTTATTTATACTCTCCATATTCTAGGTCACTTAACCTATTTTCCTCATTTTTAGGGTTAATCACTTTCCATAATTAGAAATTTCTCCATTAATTTATCATTTAAATATTACCCCTTGAGTTTGTCACCTCACTTTATCATTTATATAATCTTCTTTGATTTTGGCACTTCACTTTATTATTTAAATAATTCTTATTGACTTTGTCACTTTACTTTATCATTTAAATAATAATTTATTCTTTGCAAGATCTTTGACTTCTTTGACCTTTTAGGGCTTCAAGCCAACATATGAGGGTCCTCCAACTTTGTAAGGCCATAAATATCAAACCGTGAGGATTTATGTGGCGTTCCACATACCATCAGAAATGGCATGACATGTAATATCCAGATAGAATAGTATTACCTTAAAATATATTAAAACTCATACCATTATACATGAAACAACCTTGGGTCCATTACCCAAACCTTTGTGCTACCAGAATTCACTACAAGATTTTCTTCAAGGGTGGACATCAATGACAACCAACCTTAATCAACAATATCCCCTTTTGGCATTGATGGCAACACTCTGATGCAACACTAAAATCATATCACTCATGCTCCCCCTAGAACCATGCCTATGTCCTCTGCATCTTTGTGACCATTTATCCACCTGGGATCATGCCTCTATCCTCTTCATCTGATGAATCTCTCCCCCTTTGTCATCAATGGAAAAATTATCTTTCCATTTGGGCTTGCTCCCCTTGACTGAACTATCCTCTTTATGGTGTTTCCTCATGTATATCTAAGACATATAAGATAATCATTCAAAATAATTCATTTTGGAGTAGAAATAACTCTGAGTCTCTAGAGAAGATACTCAAAGGCTTCCCGTGGAAGTGTTATTGTAAATATGTATGCCACTTGTTCTTTTGTGCCCACATACTCAACTCTGATGTTCTTTTCTGCAACCTATTCTCGTAGAAAGTGATACTTGATTGGAATTTGATTCGTCTTGGAGTGCATCACTAGGTTCTTTAAGATATTGATGGCACTTGTATTATCACAATAGATTGGAATGGGCTCATCATACTCAAATTGTATATCTGTCAAAGTTTTTTTCATCCAAAGAACCTGTGTATAACATGTTGTTGCTACAATATACTCTACCTCGGCTGTAGATAGAGATATTGATGATTGTTTCTTTCTTAGCCATGATACTAAACACTCACCCAAGTAGAACGTTGCTCCACTGGTGCTTCATTGGTCATCAATACAACCTGTCCAATCTGCATTTGTGTAGGCGATAAGAGATAGATCCTTTCCTTTTGGATACCATAATCCAAACTCTTTTTTTCCTTTGAGATATCTAAAAATTCTCTTCACTGCTAATACATGTGATTCTTTTGGTGCTACTTGAAATCATGCAACCTACCCAACTACCTGCATTACATTTGATCTGGATGTTGTCACATATAGTAGGCTGCCAATCATTGACCTATATACTTTGAATCATCATCTTTGCTTAACTTGCAATTGGTTTTCATGGGAGTGATAACTGGTTTGCAATCTTCCATTCCGAACATCTTTAACATTTCTCTGATATACTTGATTTGAGAAATAAAAATTCCTTGGTTGCTTTGACGTATTTGAAGTCCCAGAAAGAAGGATAGTTCTCCAAGTAATGACATTTCAAATTCATTTTTCATATCCTTTGCAAATTTTTGGCTTAACCCGTCTTCATCACTACCAAAAATAACATCATTAACATAAACTTCAATTAATAAAATATTACTTTGACTTACCTTGATATAGAGGTTGTTGTTTGCACTTCCTTTTCTAAACCCTACCTGTAGTAGATATTTATCCAGTCTAGAGTACCATGCTTTAGGAGCCTGTTTTGGACCATACAAGGCCTTCTTTAATTTTCACACATAGTCTGCATTCTCTAACAATTGAAATCCTTCTGGTTGTTCAACGTAGACTTCTTTTTCAAGTTACCCATTCAGAAAAGATGATTTTACATCCATCTGATAAACTTTAATATTTTTGGAGCATGCATAAGCTAAAAGCAATCAGATTGCTTCCATTCTGGCTACTGGGGAAAATGTCTCTTCAAAGTCAATTCCTTCAACCTATGCATATCCTTTACATACCAATCTAGCTTTGTTCCTTGTAACGTGTCCATTTTCGTTCAATTTATTCCTGTATACCCACTTTGTGTCGATCACATTCTTATCCTTTGGTCTTGGAACTAATTCCCAAGTGTCATTTCTATCTATTTGATCAAATTATTCATCCATGGCCTTGTTTCAAAATTCATCATTGCTTGCCTCTTCAAAATGGGGGGTGTTCAATCATAGATGTGAGTGGTAGGTGTGTTTGTTCTGGTGAACAATTTCTTCTTCTAGTCTCAACTCCTGCGTCTTTGTTTCTGATAATCTGATCTGAAGGATGATTCTTTTGTACTTGTCTACTAGGTCTCTTTGGAGGAACTTGCTAAATTTTATCTTCTTCTTCTGTTGGATTCTCTTCATCTTCCTCTTCTACTTCCTTTTCATCTTCTGCTTATTCTTCGAATAGTTGTTCCATTGATTCATTTTATTCTTCCTTTGATTTTAGTTTTCCTATTTCATCAATTGTTACATTGATGCTTTCTACAACTTTTTTCAATATCAGATTGTAACACTTGTATGCTTTCCTTGTACCTGAGTAACCAACAAGTACTCCTTTGTCCATACGAAAGTCAAACTTTCCCATTTTTCCATCTTCTCTTTTGATGTAGCATTTGCTTCCAAAAACTCTGAAGTGCTTCACATTTGTTGATATTTCTTTCCATAGCTCATAGGGAGTTTTGCTAGTGTTGTTTCTGAGCATTAATCTATTTTGAATTTGAATTTATCTATGCACTGCATGTGTCCAAAATATATCTGTCAATTTGGAATCCATTAGCATCGTTCAATCCATTTCCTATCCTATCCTATTCTTTCTTTCAACAACTCCATTCCGTTGAGTTGTCCTAGCAATGGATAATTGTCTTTTTATTTCATGACTGCTGCAATAGTCCATAAATTTCTTTGAAGTGAACTCTCCTCCATTATTATATCTCAAGCATTTGATTTTTGAATCCATTTCATTTTCAACCATTTCCTTGTAGATCTTGAAGTTTTCAAAATCTTTTGACTTATTCTTGAGAAAGCAAACTGCATTCATTCTTGTATAATCATCAACTAATAACATAAAGTATTTCTCACCTTTTAAACCCTTTGTTATGTCCAACTATATCAGTATGAACAATTTCCAGTGGTCTTGTCGTTGAATATTCCCTCGATTTGAACCTAGTCTTTGTTTGATTTCCTTGTTGACAATGCTTGCACACACTGTTGGTTGGTTTCATGATCCAGGGAATTTCTCTGAATTCTTATCTTTTACTGACTTTGACAAGGTTATCAAAATGTATGTGACCCATTCTTCTGTGCCATAACCAACTTTCATCTTCCTTTCCTAGACAACACTTTTCATTTCCAATTTCACTTAATACATATATGTTGCTTGCAGTTCTCGCAGCTGTAGCAATGAATTTTCCTGAACCTTATTTTCTTATCTCGCACTTTTGTGAATCGAAAGTAACTTTATGACATTTATCACACATTTGACTCACACTTAGAAGATTATGTTTCATATCTTCTACTAGTAGAACATTTTCTGCCTTGGTATTCTTGTTCCCAATTCTAACTATGTCTTTTCTAATGATTTTAGCTGAATCATCATTTCCGAAGGATACTGGTCCATCTCTTTCCTTTCATAATGTAAGAAACCTATCTCTATCACCTATCATGTGTTTTGAACAACCATTGTCAACATACCAATCACATTTCTTCTTCTTAGCTTGTAGAGTGAGTGTGCATTCTTCATTGCTATATTGATCTTGCTTTCTTATCCATGTCCTTTTCTGAGGTTCATGTCTATGACTATTGTTATTCTGTTGTAGTTCTCTAGGAGAGACTGTCATTCTGCAATGTTTGGCCATGTGTCCAAAAATGTTACATTTGTAACATTCCACTTCAGTGCTCAAAGACCCAAACCTGTTGTAACTTCTTCTCTGTGTTTCACTAGGCCTTCTTGGATAACCCCTTTGTGTATGAATTTCAAAGTTGTTTGTGTTCCTATTGTTAGCTATGCAATTCACATCTTTATGTCCAAAATTATTACATGCATAACATAAACCAAAAAATATAGTTTGATACCTGGGAGTTGAAGATCTTCTAAAAGGAGGTACTCTTATAAATTATTCTTCTTCCTGAGGTGTATCTGTCAGTTGTTGATTCTGAATTATGAATCTTCTCAGTGGAGGAGTGTCCCTATAATCTTCCATGTAGATCTTCCTATCTCCTTTGATTGTTTTTTCATAATTTTTTCGATATGTTTCTTGCTTTGTTGTTTTGGAGCTTGATCATTTTTCTGTCTAATTGTATTCGAGTCTGGGCTTGTCATGATGAGATTTTTTACTGTTGATAATGTCATCCAAAAATTTTGAGTTGTTCTGCATATTTTTCTTTTGAAGACGCTTTCTTAATGTGACAATCTCTACCAAATTTCCAATGATCTTGTCTTTTTCTTCTAGTTGTTCTTTGAGTGCTTCTTCAATTCTTTTATCTTCTTCTATTTGAACCTTCAAATTTGTGATCATTTGTTCTAGTTCTTGAGTGTCTTCCTTCTTGTCTAGTTCTTCTTGTAGTTTCTTGTTTTTCTTCTTTTCTCTTTTGATAACTTCTATGGCACACATTAATTCCTCTCTGTAGTCAACTTCTGCCTCTTCAATTTCTTTTTCGGATTCTTCATATTCTTCTTCGGCTTCTTCATATTTTTCTTCGGATTATTCTTTATTAGAGTCTCATAATGCCATGAATAAAACTTTTTCTGTCTTACTGTCACTAGCTTCATCTTCATCTGATGATGAGATGTCTTCTTTGGTGCATAAGATTTTCTTGAAAACTTTCTTTTTGGTTCTTTTGCCTTTATATGTTTGTTTTCCTTTTGAGTAACCTTCGTCATTTCTCTTTTTATTATAAGGAAATTTGTTAGCAAAATGACCAATACCATCACAATTAAAAAAATCAAAGAAATATTACCTCTATACCTACCATCGGTTACCTTGTTCAGTCTTTTGACAAAGTTGGCCACTTCTTCATCATCTTCCGAGACGTTACTGTTGCTGCTATGTTCTTCTTTTTGCCTTCCCTTTTTTATTGAATTTTGGATGCTTTGAAGGTTGCTTCTTTTATATATGGATTTTCCTGTTCAGTTCTAATTTCATATGGTGTCAAGATTCCATGTAATTTGTCCATGCTTATTGAGTTTAGATATAATCTTTCTTATGGTGTTGATATCTTAGGGTCAAATCTCATAGGAAGAGATGTTAGTACTTTTTGAATAATTACAGATTATTTGATTTCTTCTCCCAATCCTATGATTTCATTTACTGTTTCATCAACTCGTAAAAAGTAAGCTGCAATATTCTCATGTTCCTTCATCTTAAGTTGTTTGAACTGAGCTCTATAAGTTTGAATCTTTGCTGATTTGACTTTTGAATCTCCTTCATAAATATTTTGAAGTTTGTCCCAAATCTCTTTAGCAGATTTACAATGTGCAACTTTGGTGAATATCATTTCACTTAGACCATTTAGAAGTGCATTTTTGGCTTTGGAATTATTCTAACCAAGTTTCACTACTTTGTCATTTGTTGGGAGAACTGTTGGTGTTGTGTATCCATCTACAATTGATTTCCAAATTTCAAATCCCTGTGCATATATATATATTTTCATCTTTATGCTCCAAAATGAATACTTCTATCCATTGAACTATGGTATTCCATTTTTATACAAGTTGTTTCTCTTCATGATTTACCTTTCAAGGGTTAAACTAATTTTTGAAGGAACCCGCTCTGATACTAATTGTTGGATTACTGAGAGGGGTGGTGAATCAGTAATATAGCAATAATTTATTTTTAACCATATAATCCAAGTGTTATATCAATGTAGCATTATCATCCAATAAATGTAGAGTAAATAAGCAATGAACAAATGAACAATCATACACATACACAGTACACCAGTGTTTTACGTGGAAACCCAAAGCGGTAGAAAACCACATAATGTTTTTTCATATATGTCTTGAAGAATTGCATTCATTGGAAGCACCAACTTCCATTGTCTTCCAGCTGCAACTGGAAGGAGGATCCAACCCCCTCATTTATTGGGCTACAACCTGAAGGAATATCGAACTCCCCTATTCTCTGGCTACAACCATAAGGAGGCTACAACCCCCTATGTTCTCCATCTACAACCACCTATCCTTGCCCCATCCAACCACCCCAAAGTAGAAGTAGAATGATGGAACCACTATCATACTATCACTGTGATATATATCATTTTAAACTTGTACCAATAAACCTGAACCATGCATCAACATGTACCTCAACCTGTAATCAACCTATACCATAAACAAGTGCATCAACCATGCACCAACCTGTACCAAACAACCTGTACCATAAACAAGTGCATCCAACCATGTAATAAGTATGTACCAATCATNTATGATCAGATACCTAGAAACCTTCCTTAACTTTTACAACAAGATACTAACATTTTCATCAACCTTTTCTTTAGTCTCAAATGACTAGTTTGGGATTAGTCAACAACTGTAACTTGAAATAATCATAACTATGTACCTATAATGAATAAAGATATGAAAGTAGTACACAATGTTCTGCAGTTTGTTTTATGTAATTCATCTAGGTGTCATTACTTGGAACCTCTCAGAAAATTACTTATAGCAAAAATGACATACCTTGGTGAATTATGGCTTATTCTAGAGAGCAAACCTGTAGAGAATTACCTGTATGGAATATTTGTTGAATGTATCTAAAAATGTTACACAACATAATATAGACTATACTCTAACCAACACATTTGGTCTTACTGAATTTGGATCTGTTATGAAGAACTTATGACGTTTTTACCGGAAACACCTATTTTAGACTAGTTTCAGGACTAGCTACAAACCCTATTTTGCATGGAGTGTAACTTAGAAAGCATCATCAAAACAATATACCCTCCCTTGAATTCTAGCCTTGTTTTCTTCACCTTCCCTCTGAAATTTGGCTCAGATATCCTTTATTTACCTTAGTCACCTATAGATATTCAATATGCTCAAGTGTGATGTAAAATGAGAGAGTCTTGCCTCTTATTTATACTCTCCATCTTCTAGGTCACTTAACCCATTTCTAGGTCACTTAACCTATTTCTAGGTCACTTAACCCATTTCTAGGTCACTTAACCTATTTCTAGGTCACTTAACCCATTTCTAGGTCACTTTACCCATTTCTAGGTCACTTAACTTATTTTCCTCATTTTTAGGGTTAACCACTTTCCATAATTACAAAGTTCTCCATTAATTTATCATTTAAATATTCCTCCTTGACTTTGTCACCTCACTTTATCATTTAAATAATCTTCTTTGATTTTATCACTTCACTTTATTATTTAAATAAACCTTCTTGACTTTGTCAATTTACTTTATCAATTAAATAATAATTTCTTCTTTGCAAGCTCTTTGAATTCTTTGACCTTTTGGGTCTTCAAGCCAACATATGAGGGTCCTCCAACTTCATAAGTCCATAACTCTCAAACCGTGAGGAGTTATGTGACGTTCCACATACCACCAGAAATGGAATGACATGTGATATCCATATAGAATAGTATTACCTTCAAATATACTAAAACTCATACTATTATACATGAAATAACCTTGGGTCCATTACCAAAACCTTTGTGCTGGGTTTTCTCCCCCATGGGGGTTTCCTAGGATAAATGTTGTGTATCTTGTGATTCTGTTTCTCTTAGTGATCCTATCTATGATATGGTTATCTACTAATTTGAAAAGAAACCTAATAATAGCTTAAACTTTGACATGGAATCAGAGCTAAGCTAAAGAGATCATCTTTCACTAGACAAGAAAAAACGTCACTATTGTCGTACAAGAAAATTAGGGTTTTCAATTGAAGAGGAATTTCAGCCTAAAACTCAACAAGGAAGTGCATCCTAGACTAACAAGCTCTTTGGCAGCCTCAATGCACTTTTTCAGTGGATAGAACTCTTGGAAATTGAAACCTTAGTTTTCAGTGGTACCAAAAAACCATAAAACCAATAGTACCAGAAAAGCAGAAGTACCAGAAAACCAGGAAACCAGAACTTGTACTAGAAGTACTAGTCCATAATTTCGTTGGTCAAGTTTGAAGGGGAAATTTTTTATTTTATAAAATCTAACTGCATCAGGCTAGTTGTCTCAGCCAAGTGCACCTCTTGGTAAGTTCAAAATTAAATTCTGAACATTTTCAATTTTTTGTCATTTTCCTAGCTCCAGGTAAAGATGTCTGCAAGCATTAAGCTTGTTGAAAAGATAGAAGGTGTGGAAAAATTTCGTTCTTGGAAGTATAGGATTGCACTCATTCTTGAAGAGAATGAACTAACATAATTCATTAAAGAATATGTACCAGAAACTACCGATGTTGCAGCTTAAGAAAAACACCAAAAGGACATAGTTAGGGCCAAAACAATCATTGCAGATTCTATTAAAGACCACTTGATTCCTCAAGTGGCTTCAAATAAGACTCCAAAATAAATTTTTGATTCCCTAACCAGGATGTATGAAGGAAAGAACATCAACCAGAAGATAAATCTAAGAACTCAACTCAAAAATACAAGGATGCAGAAAGGAGAAACAATTCAAGAGTATTTCTCTAGAATATCACAATTTGTTAAGTACCTATACCAGATCTGCAAACATACTTCAATAATACCAAGAATAAACCATAAACCATTCAACGTAACATGAACACAAGAAATAGAGAAAACCCTTAAGGTAGGGTAACACCATATATTAATCCTTATGGAAGGATAAAACTCCTCAAGCAATCCTTGCTTGTACAATCACAATATTCTTCACTATGTTTCATTGCATTGCCTAGACTTCTTTATATAGCTCTCCCTATCTCCTAGGAACCTTCTAGAGAGCCTTCTCACATTTATTACATC
>JASDQU010415584.1:0-10403 GCA_032191745.1 Picea mariana
CAGCCTAGAAGAGGGTCCGCTACCCACCTCACGACCCTCATAGGTATCAGATCTGCACACAGGAAACGACAGCCTGGAAAAGGGTCTACTACCCACCTCACGAATCTCACACAGATGGTCAGTTGAATAGAAAGTGACAAATCTAACAGTAAGGTGAACGACTGCTAGAATAGGACAGATCTCAAGTAGAAGAAGTAACATAGCAGCAGCATACAAATCAACAAGAGAACCACCAGCAACACAGCACCTTCCAACCCAAAGAAAATGCACCAACACTAAACAGTTAAGGAGGCCGTTGGACTGAGGAAGAAAAACTCAGAACTTATCCGCCACTTAGGGAAGGAGTGAGTAAGTGAGTGTAATAGAATAGTGAGGGAGGGGTTCTATTTATAGTTTAAGGCTAGGGCTTAGGGTAATAAAAATATAATTAATATAATGACATATTAATTAATATAAATATTAATTTAATATGTCACATTTAAATATTAATTAATATTTCTATTTTAATCTTATTAAGCCCTAAAAACAAAAATACAAACCCCACTCAAACCCAGACTCAAAAACCAAAGGGTGAAGAACAAACAAGGTTTAGGAGAGAGCAAAGGGTTTTCTCGATGGCAACACATGTCCATATGATTCTCAAGGTGACCAATTACCTTTATCATCACTACATAAGGGTTACATCACACAATGTGGTCATGCCCATCTTCATGGTCTCTCCTAGGTCCTATGGACCATCCTGGGAGAGAGGAAGAGGATCACACACCAACACATCTTGGTATTACACCAAGATCTACCTGGTCAAAGATCGGGTTGCCCCAAAACATATCTTGTGGTCTTATCCACCAAGGTACAAGACCAAGGATCAACCCATGCTTTAGGCATGGGTACCCTGGAACACATCCAGGGGCCCTAGACACTTCTAGGGACTTATATCAACCACCAAGGAACACATCCAAGTATCAATCCAAGCTCATGGTAAGGATTCCCTATAACATATCCAGGGGCCCTAGAATACATCTAGGGTCTTTACTGCTTGGTCCCATACCAAGAACCCCTGTCATCTACTAGGGGCCCATACAAAGGGTCTTTCTGCTTGGTCCCAGACCAAGGACCCCAGTCATCTACTGGGGGCCCATACAAGGGTCTTTCTGCTTGGTCCCAAACCAAGAACCCCAGTTATCTACTGGGGGCCCTCACATGGGTCTTTTGCCATGGCTCTAACTGGTTCGTCCCAGACCAAGAACCCCGGGAGTGTACTGGGGGCCTTAGTCCACAACTAGGGTCTTATGCCATCCTCTAGGAGAATGGCTCTTGCAGCTGCATTAAATTCAACAGCTCTCCTCCCTTTCTACTAAATAGGTGAGGAACTCCAACAATAGTAAAGTGGACAAGGTCCACAAACAACTATCTCAAGCAACCTAACTAATCACTAGTTAAGTTCACATCTGGAGTGCTCATCTGGAGTGCTTCAACTCTAATGTGGCACTTGTCAAGCTCCAAGGTAAGCGTGTTCATCAAGCAAGGGTCCCAAGGTGAGCACTCCATAAGACAAGGTCAAATGCTCTCCTCCAAAGTTATCTAATGATTCAACGCTCCTTCTAAGCCATGTGCTCCTTTGAATCCACCTCACCTCCGTGAATGCTCCTCAACCCAAGCATTCTCAAGTCAAGCACAAGTCTCCACCAAGTGGTCCCATGGTAGCTAGGGCTCAAAGCCCTCCTAAATGCCCAAACATTCCCCTTCCATGAGGCTTCTCCTCCTATGAAAGCAACCAAGCCCTCCATGTGCACCTCATGCAGAATGTCACCATGCCACATAGGAAATCAACCTCACCAAGAAATGCACCACATAAACATCAAATCAAGGTATAGATATCCATGAGTAATATATCTCCGATATGTATGTCCACTAAGATACAACCAAGGGTAGGCATCGCATGATGCACTCCACATCACTTGAAGCACCCACAAGCATGGTGTAAACACTTTATAAGTAACCCCAAAATCTAACAAATATAAGTACTCAATTTACTCGATTTTCACATTGGCAATGTGTTTTTGCCTCATCTCAATCTTTAGATGGCAGTTGTAAGAACAAAGATCTAATTGATCAGTGGTGGCTTCATGTTCCACACACTTTACAATTACAATCATTTTCTATATGATTACTTTCACAAGTAGCCAATTCCTCATCCTAAGAGAGCAATTAGAGCACTTATTCTTTTAATCATTTAGTGAAGAGAAACATGTTGGGATCCAAGAAGGCAGAGAACTTAGTATTCATTTGTAGTACAATTTGACTTCTTGCTCGAAAAAACCCAAGGTAAAAGAAAGGTCCTTCTAAGAAATGGAAATAATACACAAATAATGTTGTGTGTATGAGGAGAATGAACCAATTGGCCTTGTTGATTTGCATGTAGTTACTCAATTTTCAGATTAGCAATGTGTTTTTGCCTCATCTAAATCTTTAGGTGGCAATTGTAAGAACGAGGATCTAATTGATTGGTGGTGGCTTTCACACACTTTACAATTACAATCATTATTTGATTTCCTTTGATTACTTTCACAAGTAGACAGTTCCTTGTCCTAAGAGAACAATTAGAGCATTTATTCTTTTTATCATTTATTGGAGAGAAACATGTTGGGATCCAAGAAGACAGATAACCTAGTATTCATTCATAGTACAATTTGACTTCTTGCCCAAAAAGACCCAAGTTAAAAGGAAGGTCCTTCTAAGAAATGGAAATAATATACAAATAATGGTGKGTTTGTATGAGGAGAATGAACCAAATGGCCTTGTTGAGTTGCATGTTAGTAAAAAATACTAGAAGAGCCTCTAATGGAGGATCTAGAAAATGAAGATTGTACAAAATWCTTAAGATCATTCAAAATTTTAMATGYGATGCACCATAACTTGGCAACTTATGATTTATATCATTCCTAATAGAGTAACAAAACAAMACCTCAACTCAATCCCTAACCCTAAACACATATCTACTATCTCAATCAAAACTTGTTTCATTGTCATTGTACAMGCACACATTGAGAACAATTGCACTAACAGCCTTCAAATTCTTTGGAGGGTCAAAGAAATGCACTAATTGCATCACGTGATGCAATGCACCATGTATTATATCACGTCAATTCTTTGACATCGTAAATACATGCATAACATTTTGATTAGTGATCCTTCTAACATATTGTTGAAGTGCCTGTCCTAATAAAACTTAAACAAGATATGAATTTTATGAACGGAGGGCAATTTTCAATTTCAAAATTTATTACACGTAACTTCAGCATATCACAGATTGACGAATACGAACATAGGTCTTTCCAAACCAGTAAGAAGCAATTTTAAGTTTTCATATAAGTGAAAAATGGAGTCATGCAAACCAGTAAGAAATAACAAATTTTAAACTGATTCAGAAAATGACAACACATCATTTAATTAATGTATTAGAAATTAGAATGCGTCATGGAGTGGCAAACAGTAAAATGTTCTATTTGCTAAAAGGAAAGAGAGAGAAGAAAATATACTTCGGCCTGAATATAGTGTACTTCCTTGACATGAAACTCTGCATATTCATTTCTCTCTTCGCTCTCAAGAACACTGCATACTTCTTTAGCCCATGTATCCTTCAGATTCTGATGCTTACTAAATGCTGTCAGATCAATGTCACCATCAGGCAAATATGTTTTCAGGGGAACAGACCCAAAAGTAAAGACCTGAAAGCCAAGTAGAACATCCATTAGAGTCTTTGTAATTCCACCAAAGTATAGCACATATTGTTAACGAAGCAGGATCAAACCAAAAATTTGAAAAATACGAGAATTTAGATAGACACAAAATCCAAGGGTTTTTAGCATAATTGAATATTGGCTGATGAAACTAATGAATGGGTAGTACCTTCAACCAAACATGATTGAATATTTATAGCACACCCAACATATCACACATAGCACCTATAAGGCATAATTGCCTACTAAAGACATAATGCGAATCGAGAAATGCGATCCATTGCATTATATTTCATTAAGAAACAAGAAACTGAGTTCATTACAATTAACATCCCTGCATTTTCTTGTCATTACAATATAAATACATACCATCAAGATGACATTGCAATAATCTTTTGAAAATAAAAGCTTTTGCATAGCATGTTATCCCTAACACCTCTGCATGCTGACKTGAAATTTAACACCTAACAAGAAAAATTGTGAAACATAACCTGTAAAAATGCATCACTCGGGATTTGAAATTCCCATATATATTTGCTACAGAAAACATGTAAATGCAACACAATGAATTACACACTGTACAATTTTGTAAGATTRCTTACCTGGAAGCCTATCTAAAAAGATTGAGCAAGACTGCAGACTAATACAAAATGTAAAGAACCTGAATACTAATAAAGCCACAATCTTCCAAGCAAGGGGATAGATGAACTTTATTCTAGTTGTTTCCTCAGTTCTACTACACATGTATAATACAAATGCTAGACCGTTGTGGGTTATTCACCATCATGAATCATACATGACTTTCAACATATTTAGTCATTATAAGTGCAATGTATCCACCTATTATTTTGTGCCAATAAGATACTTGTATTTTCCCGTGATGCTAAAACCTAATAATTATAATGAAAGCAAACCAAACCCTTGCAATAAAGCAGATTGTTCGCTGTTTAAATCAAACTCCAGAGTAGATTCACTGGAATCATTCATCAAATTCATTATAGATTCACTGAAATCATTGAATTCTCCACTGAAACCCAAGATATGTAAACGAACAACTTTAAAAAGCAACAAGTTCCGCACTACTTCCCAATAGCTCTTACCTCGCAATTGAAGCACTTGTAAATAAGACCCTGCACGTATTCCACAACAGCATTCCTCCTCTCTTCTGAGGGCCGGTTTGGCTGAATGCGGGCAATCAACTCTGCAGTTCTCTCTTCAGCAATGGCCCATCTTTCTCGGTCTAAGGGCCGCGTAACAAATCCTGCTTCGCCGGGCAAGAGGCCACTTGGCTGTGCCCAGCCTTCATGATCGCCCATGCAACTTCCCTTTGGCAATCCCCGTAACTTTCTTTCTTGTTCTCTCCCTCAATGGAGAGAGAGCCCTCCTTGAACTGCCGTTAAAATATCCTTCTCAGACATGTGAAGCAATACCGAAGACAGCATTAACACAGTATAGAAACATCTTGTGCTACTCTAATATCTGCCAGTATCCCACAAGCTAAACAACAATTCCAGAACACTCCTTCCACTCTACCTGTACGAAGGCCCCAGCGCATGCTAACAGCTTTCTTCAAAGAACAGGTTTAAATTACTCACAAACGCCAGCAATTCACATGAACTTCTTGCCACTGAATGCCGAGAATCCCACCTATAGCCGGTAAGAAACGACCATAATGCATTTGTTCAGGCCGTAAATAGGTATAACCCTAACCCCTCCAAATGCAGTTTCCTCGCTAAATTCCAAACCCTCAATACAAACAAGGTAAGGTATGTGTTTCCAATCGGCTCCGCGTCAGCGGCTCGAGGTCGCGTTTCATGCTGGAGCAACCATCCACAGGGATACACGGTGAGTAACCAGCCGAAACACTTTCCTTACCCCTGAAGAAACAGCGCATCTCAGTGGCGGCAGGAATTTCCACCTGCAGAGAGCTTGGAAGAAACCCTAACTCTCCCGGATCATCAAACAGGCAGCTTCAAAGGTCGCCGAGAGAATTGCGCACTAGATAAGCCTTATCAAAGGGCTAAAATCGGGTGAGGCGGCCAAAATATTCAACGAGATCGCTGTCCAAGAGCATGGCATGAGGTTCTATGAAAACCGGAGGAAACCAGGGGCTCAGGCGGCCATGGCTTGCAGAGCCATATTATAAATGTAGGAATTAATTGCCATTTTTTTCTTCAGAAAACAAATAAAACGGAAACCCTCGCTGTTCATTGCGAGAGTCGAGCTGGGGAATATTGTGCTCCGTTGATCAGTCTAGAGAACAGTGAGAAGGTTAAAAATAAAACGAAATAGCCGTACCATAATGCGAATAGCCGTGGAAGAAAAATTCGATTCGAGCTCCCGCGATTCGATCGCAGAACATGGATCTGTTTGCACTAGTGGCGCTGGAATTCCTCATCCATTTTAACAAGTCGCAAACGTGAAGAAGCTCTCAGTAACAAGAGCGCTCTTTATAAATGGAGCCAGAGGCGCGGCTCTTGACGGAACGGAACGGGACGGGACGGGAAAGGGTTTATACTAAACGGAGTGAGGAAAATCCCCGTCCGTTGAGGATGCTGTTTCCTTATCATCGTCATGTTAACGCCAATCACCTGTAGTGTTGATGACAGGTGGCAGAGCCACGTAAGCATCTGTGCTGCAAAAAATTGCAATACCCTTGGAGGCTGTAATAAGGGATGATCAAATTATTTGAGGATAACCTGTGAAACTTGCCACGGTCACCACGGGTTGTTATGGAGTCGGGAGGTGTTTTATCAGTCGGGTTTGACAGCATTTAAAATAAAATAAAGTTCTGAAATTTTATTTTCATTGAATTTCAATTTAACGTTAAACGCCTTACTAAATGTGAACTTTTTGCTTCGATATTATCATGATAAATTTATTTTGATTTTGGGTTTAGTAAATATATATGGTTTTTTGCTTCGATATTATTATGATAAATTTATTTTGATTTTGGGTTTAGTAAATGTATATGGTTTTATTATCCTAGTTTATAGTTTATATTAGTATAATTAGTGGTTGGTGAATGTTAAAAGGTTTTGGTTGTTAAAATTCTCAATCTATATGGTCATAAAATGAAACCTCAATGAAAAGTGGCTTTCATATGGCTTAGAAAATGAAACTCCGCCATAAAATGAAACTTTAATTTTTGTTAATCATTCACACGTGGCAATCAGCTAGTCACCTTAGTAAATTTTAAATATGATCAAGTAAAGTAAAAAAATAAACATGTAAATGGATGCCTTTATAATAGTAAGGAAGTTAGTGGTTGAAATCACAACTATTGATTTATTGGGACAACTAAGAATATTCCATCAATATTTAATCTTGTTCATACAAAACTGATTAAGCACTAAAAACCTATTAAATGTGCCCATTGTCAATAGATATACACCTTTCAGCATAATTATTTTTTATTTATTAAGATAAATATTAAATTATATAAAATTAATTAATAAAAAATAATGGATATATAGAGAGAGAGYRCACTAAAGRAAAAGGATAAGGTAKAGTAGTATCAAAAAGATTATTGGTAACAAAATGTATATAGATAAAAAAGGAGAATAGTATTATACCCATAAAAAGAAAATAATAAGAATAGAAACATATTATAGTTTGATCTCCTTGATTTTAATAAAATATAACCGACAAGTAATCTTTGTACAATAAAATGTAATAGAGGCAACTTTGTGCCTATTTATAGGCACTTTCATGCAAAAAATTGAATATAATAAAAAATGACTTGTGTGGGGAAAAAAAATTTGTTAGCAATGTGTCGAGAAATTTAGACAGATAATGAAATTGGACGTCCTTTGAGATAGATAATGAAATTGGACAATCCAATAGAGTTCATTTTCATCCTCCTCATCTCAACTTCCTTTTCCTCTTCCTCATCTCGGCGCTAAGGACCCAAACTCTTTTGTAGATTGTTATGCAGTTTCTTTAGTCTACGTTTTCAAAGTTTATGTACAGGACAATTGTTATAGTGATAGCAAACGAGCAGTCGGACAACCAAGCATGCAGTTATCTGATAGAATGTAAGAAACTTAAAACTTAGGTTATCTAAGAATGAATGAAAAAATTACATTTTATCTTATGAGCCAAACTTAAAACTTAGGTTATCTAATTGTATTGTGTTAGAGCTTGACAATAAGATTGACAAGTTGTTAGCCAATAGCTTGTTTTATAAAAGCAATTTAAATATTATAAAAGAAAATATTGACTTTTTTGTGGATATTATTTACGCTGAAACCAACCAACTTATGGTCCTAGAGTAAGACCTAAAACTACTTATGGTTGACTAAGAGCTCATCTTCCTATGATGTAAGGAAGCAAGTTAACAACCTAAAACCCAAAGGCATCTAGCAGGAGTAGAAATCTAACCCCTTATAGACCATCAAGTGACATGATTTTCCTTGAATAACAATGATAAGTAAACTCGCATTCGTAGATAACAACTAGTAATAACCATCCTCACATGAATTAACAACGTTTACCACTTTTGAAAAAAATTGGTAACTATATTCGAAGACTACCTTATTAAATCTTTCATAATAAAGAACCTTTATTTTAAATATTATAAAATAAAATATTGACTTTTTTGTGGATATTATTTACGCTGAAACCAACTTATGGTTCTAGAGTAAGACCTAAAACTACTTATGGTTGGCTAAGAGCTCATCTTCCTATGATGTAAGGAAGCAAGTTAACAACCTAAAACCCAAAAGTATGTAACAGGAGTAGAAATCTAACTCCTTATAGACCATCAAGTAACATAATTTTCTTTGAATAACAATGATAAGAAAACTTGCATTCATAAATAACAACTAGTAATAACCATCCTCACATGAATTAACAATGTTTACCACTTTTTAAAAAAAATGTTAACTATATTAGAAGAATTATAAAATCTTTCATGATAAAGAACCTTTCCTTCGTCGATGGAAAAGGTCATTATTCTAAGTTATTGATTCCAAACCCTTAGAACCATTTCTCGAGAATCTTGCGCAACATTGCATGGCCCATAACAATGCAAAGAAATGCATATAAACCTCTAATGTTTTTTGGGCTTTATTCGTCCTTCGATTTGGATTCTTCTAAATCTTCAATATTCTCAAATGAAAGTTGCACTACATATCTTCCCATTTCCGGGTTAATAGTATCAAAGTAGCACTCTACATTATCCAATGTAGATTTCTTTTGTACAATGTACCATACGTTAAGGAAAAATTAATGTTTGCAATATGTGGTAGTCTCCTTTTTTCGAATTCATTAAAATTAAGTAAGTGAAAATTTGGTATATTTTGAGTGGCGATGGGAATGGGGAGATTATCTTTATTCTCGAAGGAATTAAAAGAATCTCATTTGTGTGGAGTCTAGGGTGAACCACTAATAATTGGGTTGAAGTATTGGTTTTATATATGGAAATGAAATTAATTGATTATAAATGGTACAAGGAAATTAGGGTGAGTAACTAATAATTGGGTTGAAGCATTGGTTTGTTTTTCCACATGAAAAATTCTCTATATATTCAAAAGGATATATAAATGTACAACGACGATCTCCGTCAAAGGGAGTCTCAAAGAAAACACGGCTGATGGGGATAGCACAGCTAATCCGGCAAAAAGACCAAAGCCAAAAAACGGCATAAGAACCAAAGCCACACGGCTGATGGGGATAGCACAGTTGATCCGGCAAATAAGACCAAAGTCAAAAAAACGGCATAAGAACCAAAGCCACAGGTCAGCCAACAGGATATAAGAGAAGCTGCAAGAGATAGCTCAAAGAAACAAATTCACAGTCTGATGTTGATGGTGGGCCCTGCATTACCATCCACCCACTTTGTGAAGCAAAGGTGTCCCGAAGGCATAAGCAAAGCTATCTTGGAGAGGGAATCGGCCTCACTATTGTCCTCCCTGTAGATATGTGTGACTTTGAGGTTCCTGAAACAGTGAGATATCTCTATGGTTCTATCTTTCCAGCTCTCGAGGGCCGCCACCTTGAAGTCCGCTTGTCCCTTGAGCCAGTCAACGATAACCTTGGAATCTCCCAAGAGAAGAAGATCGTCGATATGCAATCGTCTTGCCAGGTTGAGGGATGCCCAAACCCCCAACAGTTCAGCCTTCATGTTTGAACCTGCACCACAGTTTAAAGTCCAGCGATAGTTGGTGTGAGTGTTTAGTGTAATTTTCCCCCCCGCACCACAGAGAGATCCATTCTTTTGAGAAGCACTGTCAAACCAGGCGGCCTCCCTGTCTTTAGGATAATCAAAACGGTGCCGGCGCTTTGTTAAAACGGGTGGCTGCGACTGCTGTATGTCTACCTTTAGTAAAATTGTGTTCGCCACAAAGCTTGCAGAAGTAGGCTTCCCATCGAAGAGTGCAGCATTCCTGCATTTCCAGATCTGCCAGAGGAAGTGAAATGGAAGCGATGCAAGAGAAGAGTAGGCTCTGTTCCAACGCTGGAGGCAGTTAAGGACACAGGTGCCCGTCCACGTCATGTAAAAGGGAAGCGATGGATCGAGTAGCTGCCACACTGCTCGGACAAAAGGACAGGAGATGAACAAATGAGAAATTGATTCGCTCTGAAGAAGACAAAGGTAGCAGCGACTGGGTCCCTCCCAGCCACGAGCCTGTAGATTCGGCCAGACCAGAACTCGATTCT
>JASDQU010415585.1:0-10244 GCA_032191745.1 Picea mariana
TCTCCACTTCTTTCTTAAGCCTGCTGATTTCTAACTCTTGCAGGTTCATCCTCTCCATGGACTTGGCAAGGTCTGTTGTTCCTTCTGGTAGTGGCACTGATGCAGCAGATGGAACGACTATCACTATTGCTGTGCTCAATCCTGCAATTGGGATAGCACTTAATGGAATGCCTTCCATTGTCTTTGCCTACTCTTTCTCCTTTAGCAGTCTCTCCATCTCAGCCTCCATCTCTTTTAGCTGAGCATTCTGCTCCATGAGTAACTTTAACATCTCATCCTTTTCCCCTTCCTTTTCTGCTATCTCCTTTTCCTGTGAGTCCTCTGTTGGCGGGAGTTTTAGCTGTTTTCTTAAGGATGCGATATCAGTATTTTTCTTTTTAATCATCTCTTCGGCAGCCTTGACGTTAGCAGGGTCGTAATCGATCTTGAGGACCAGCTCCTCCAACGTCTTTATTCTGTTGTCTTTCGCAAACGATGATATTTTCTCCAACTTAAGTTGGGTCTGAGCATTATTCAAAGATATCCGAAATTTTGATGCAGAAGCTGAAGCATGGGCCAATGTGTGAAAAACCATCTCCCCTGTTTGCTTGTGCATATCCATCTGATCTGCTGGATGCACGTCCTTTACTTGGAACTCAAAGGTGGCCCTTTTGTAATCTGATATCACCTTGGGATACGACACTTGTGCTTGGAGGTAAGCCATATGCATCCTACCCTTTTCAGTGTCAAATGCTGAAAGAAGCCTATGCTGAGTTGTGGAAGACTGCTTCTGAAACTGGGCATAGGTGTTGCTAGTGAGTGTCTGGTTCTTCTTCTTGATCAAGTCATATTTTTCGAAAATGCCCAACTTGGGACCATTTTTACTCAGCTGAGAATCTAGGGGAGAATCCGTGGATTTTATTGTTGTTGTTATTTCCTTATGCCGACTCGAGACGAAAGGTAGAGTGACTGGCTTGACCCTTGTGGTAGTTACTCTGGTAGTCGAAACTTCCTATCCTACTGTTACGCCAGACGTTGAAACTGTCTTTGGCTTTTTGGAGTGCATTTGGAATTCCTCTGATGACACCTCTGTTACAGGAGGAGACAACTCATGTCAGGGCCTCTTCTCCTTGGGGACCTGAGGTGTGGTAGTGTGCGGCACACTCGTTGAGGGAACCTGCTGTTCCACTTCAACCTACTGCTCTATCTCGACTAAGGTGTCAGGCACCCATACTGTCTGATTTGCAAATTTCTCGATCTCTGGCTTGGGCTCATGAGCATACGGGACACTCTTATTGTTCACCCTCATTTCCGAAATGATCCCGTATGGATCATAGTGCCAGGTGAAACTCATAGGGAATTTCATCTCCTTCAACATTCTATCTGCTTCTTCCCCTGCGCCTCGGCTATTGCAGATGAAAGAACTAATCTGCCCCTTGATTCTCAATTGCTGTTTTTTCTTTAGGGAAACAAAATGAATGTCATCTGAATTCATTATCTGCCTAATATATTCTAATGCAAAAATCCTTACCGACACATATTGAGGTAGTTTGTAAGGTGCCAATTCGCACCCGAAAACTCTGATTTCTATGTGGTTCTGATATAAGTACCAGTCTCCCGTCTTTGCGTTGTCCGAGAGATGCAGAATTCTCTGGACTTCATCATTTATTCGTGGCTCAGGCCTGCCACTCAACATACTTACCACAAGGTGGTAAAACTGGTCAATGAACGCTTTGAATTCGTATTCAACAGAGTTATGTTTCAGAAGAGAAGTCCACGCTGTGACTGGCTGGGGACTCCCGTCGGCGTCCATCTTCTGCATGGAGAAATTGAACCTGTCGGCTTGAAAGTAGACGAACATGTAAGCCAGAATGGATGAATACCTGAACATGCCCTCTATGGCAAAATTCACAAATTGTTCATGGATATTATTGGCCAAGAAGGTGCTGTAGTCGAACTGCGTGGTAGGTTGTTCATCGTTTGAGAAAATGGACAGAAAACCCAAGATGGGCTCGTCTACCCATTGATCAAAATAGTAACCAAGAAGGGCACACAGAGAAGAAATGATTTGATTTCCTTTGGTGGAGAACATGGAAGAAGGGTAAGGAGGATTGGTGGAAGGGAGTGGAGCAGAAGTGGGGAGAAAAAGCTCAAATATCTGAGCTCTCGAGGGAAAGTCATTTTTTGATATAGCTCAGTGAGGATTTCTAAGTTAAATGGGGACGCAGATTCAGCACGGGTGATTTGCATCATCTGGTCAATATCTTCGGGGGTGATGAAGAAGAGGACGTCTCCAGATGAAGAAAAGATGGCTTTCTGGTCGGGGATGTAATGGGATTGGCATTTGAGGGCAAACTCGGGGAAATGATGAATCTGGAGAAAAATATATAGGGGCAAATTGGAATCCCAGAGTCCAATTTCGTCGCTCTGGTCCAAAAACACCTCCCGGAGCCATGACTGTAGATCAAAAAAGTCAAAACTGCATATAGTATCTGCTATCAACCGATCTTTTTCGACCAAGGGAATTTTATCCAGGTCAACCAGAGGAGGAAGAAAATGATTCTCTTCTTGTTCTGCTTGTCTTGTCTTTGACACCATTTCAACAACTGTACCTGCAATAAACAATATGTTAGTGGGGTCAACTGGACTGTAGGTGAAGGTGGTACGGAAGCAATGGAGGCGCAAGAGTAAAATTTTCTGGTGCGACGGATGAATAGTGAAAGAAGAGGGAAAATAGTAGTTTTATTTGAAACTGGGGTCGGTTAGACGTGGGAAAACGGTTAGCATGACAACGGGTATGTTATCCAGTTATTAATGGACAACGGGCCACTTGGGAGGTGAGGTGGCAGATGACGGTGGCCAAAGCATTCAGATGAGTGATGTGGAGGTAGGTGATTGGAGGTAAAAGTCGCCGAAGGAGGCTGGTCATGAATGGAAAGGGTAAAGGC
This sequence comes from Picea mariana, assembly GCA_032191745.1. Classification (NCBI taxonomy): domain Eukaryota; kingdom Viridiplantae; phylum Streptophyta; class Pinopsida; order Pinales; family Pinaceae; genus Picea; species Picea mariana. The sequence goes on from JASDQU010415585.1 coordinate 2,928, forward strand.
CTGACAGCGGGACTGACAGCAGTTATGGGATGGGACTCAACCCCGGGAACAAGTGGGACAAGTGGACTTAGTGGAGGATGATGTCCATGAGTGACGGGCTGTCAGATAGCATGTGAGGGATGGGACTTGAGAACCAATAGACCGACGCCACGTAAGACCAGGGGCCCACCAAAGGGAAATATCTATTACGTACCCCCCGCTTGGTTAAAAGCAGAACACCAAGGGGGGTCCGAATCTCATTTTGATCCATNCCCCCCTCCATTAAAGGCAGAATGGGAGGGGGGTTCCGGAATCCAATGTGAACCGTAGATTTAAGCGCTCTGTTCTGGGCCGTCCATAGGTGCGCCCAAGTTATAACTAATTCCGGACCCCCCCTCTCCGTTAAAGGCAAAACGGGTGGGGGGGTCCAGAATCCAATGTGGGCCGATGATCTAAGTGCTCCTCTCTGAGCCGTCCAGATGAGCATCCATGTTATTATCGATTTCGGATCCCCCCGGTTAAAAACAGAATGGTCGGGGGGGTCCGAAATGCGCTGTGAGCCATAGATTTAGGCGCTCTGATCAGGACCATTGATAAGTGCAAGAAACATAGATCAGAGAGCGGAGAAATATGTACTTGGGGAAAAACTTAGGATATAAGGCATTTTATGGGTTTTTCCCAAATTTCAAAGAGATACCACCATGGGGTTTCGAACAAACTATTCCTAGGCATTTGGCACATGGTGTAACATCTTTATTAATCTGTTTTCATGGGGGAGAAGCAAATGAAACAACTAACCTACATGCTAACCTATCTTTCTAGGACAATTAACCCAGTTTAAACTGTTAGGTTAAGAAATTACTCTACCTAAGGGCTATCTGACCAGGATTAGACAGTCTGGTCAGATTTATTCACTAATCTAACCTAGGGGCTATCTGACCAAGATTAGACAGTCTGGTCAGATTTATTCTCTAACCTATCAACATTGAAAATTCAAAAGAACTTGGTCATGCTTGAAAGGTATGACCAAGTTACTATTATTGCATGGGGCTTTTGTTTCAATTCTTTTATGCCCTCTTTTCTTTTTCTTTTTCTTTTTCTTTTTTTCTTTTTGAAAAATGAAAAATAAACTGCCAATAAAACACTAGATACAGAAAATATCCATAATATCCAAGTCATAAGTTGATTCCCATAATTTATGGGGTGATAACAGCAGCTCCTCCTGGGGATGGTACTTGCCCTGTTAAGTGCCAAGAATCCAGCTTCTGGTCATTCTGAACGTATCTGCCTAGTAGCCTTCATTGGTCTTATTCTAAGGAAAACTTTGAAAAATAGTGATCAACAACTTAGGGCCTTCTCTTCGGGCTTCAACAAACTAACCAATGTTCTTCACTCAGAAAATGCAAGTAAAGACTGAAAATTAAAACTGGTATGTACAATGGAGAGTAAGTTCCTCCAATCTCTTACTGAGGTGGGACATAATGTTTCAGCATTCTGCCATTCACAGGTGCTCCTGGCAGATCTGACCCATCGGCATTGTTTAGCAAAAAGGCATTGTTTCCTCTGAAAGCTTGGATCATGTAGGGCCTTGTCCACAAATTGTCAAATTTCCCATGCTTTACCTTGTCCTCGTTCCTGGAATCCCATCTCAACACCAGGTCTCCCAGCTCAAAATCATCCTCCTTGGTTTGTTTGTCAAAGATCTTCTTGATGTTCTCTTGGACGACCTGTGTTTTGTTGAAAATATCTTCTCTAGTCTGTTGCAAATGAATCATGTGATTGATTCGTATTTGGGAGTCATTTGGCTCAGCTTGCATATCTTGAAGTAACTTCATGACAGGGACCCCCAAATAAGTTGGGAAAACAACCTCAGTACCGTAGACCAGCTAGTATGGTGACATACCAATTGACCTTTTGGCGGTCAGTCTATCTGCCCATAAAGCAAATACCAGCTTATCATGACATGATTTTTTATTCTCCTGCAACGTTTTCTTGATGATATTTACCAAAGTCTTGTTTGAGGATTCTGCTAACCCATTCCTCTGAGGGTAGTAGGCTATGGAATTCCTCAAGCCAATGTGGTAACGATTGCAGAAATCAATGAGTTTCTTCAACCGAAAGGTAGCTGCATTGTCAGTAATGATCTTTCTAGGACAACCAAAATGAGACAAAATATTATTTTCAAGAAATTTGATAATAACAGAGTCAGTGGCTTGCCAGCTTGGTACAGCCTCGATCCATTTGGTAAAATAATCAGTGGCAGTAAGAATCCACCTATGTTGGCCTGAAGATGGAGGATGTATTTCTCCAATGAAGTCGAGTCCCCATTGTTGGAAAGGAGCCTCCACTGAAATTGGTTTAAGCGGTAAGGGAAGTAGTTTCCTTTTACCCTCAAACAGTTGACATTGGTGACATGCTGTTACTTTCTGATGTACATCTGCAAACAGGGTGGGCCAGTAAAATCCCGCTCTGAGTATTTTGTTGGCTGTAACCTTCCAATTCAAATGGCCACCACATTCTCCTGCATGAAACTCCTGCAACACTTTGTCAGCTTCATATTTGAGTAAACAATTTAAAAGAATGCCTGCAGGGTCTTTCCAGTATAAATTTCCTTCTAGAATGTAGAATTTCAATGCTTTCAACTTTAAAAATCTAGCTTTAGTTTTAGTTAAACCAGGGGGAGCTTGTAGATTTTGTAGAACGAATATAAGGTCTGCATACCATGGAGAGTTGAGAAAAACCTCTCTAACGTTTGGAGTCTCCATCTCTCCCTGTTCATCTGCCACGTCTAGAAAATTAATGTCAAGAGCCTGAAAGTTAGATTCAACCATCAATTTGGCAAGGCCTTGGCCTTTGATCAATTTTGTGGGCTTAATTTCTATGTCATATTCTAGAATAACTGCAATCCACTTTCCCATTCTCTCATCAGGGTTGTCTTATGTCAAGATATCTTTTACTACCGTGTTTGGAACATAAGCTATGATGTGTGAATGAAGAATATAGACCCTGAAGTCCTTTATAGCCTTTACCAAAGCAAAAGCCTGCTTCTCCATAATATTGTAGTTCAGGAAAGCATCTCTTAAAGCTTTGCAGAAGAAAGCTATGGGTTGTTCATACCCTTCGCTGTTCTTCTGCAGTAATACAACTACTATAGTATGTTCAGAGGCGAAAGAAAAAGATAGAAATATTTAGTGAAATCGGGACTAATCAAAACTGGGGCTTCTGTAAGTGCTTGTTTTCCTTGTTCGAAGGATTGCCTGGACTCAGGATCCCATTTTATTTTCGCGTCCTTTTTTAGCATGTTTGTAATGTTTCGAAGGAGCTCGGCCAGATTAGGAATGAATCTTCGAAGGAAGTTAATTTGCCCTATAAAAGACTGAAGCTCTTTNTTCTAACTTTAGTATGGCCTCGATTCGGCTGGGGTCAATCCTGATTCCCTCTTTAGAGATGATGTGTCCCAGCAGTTTGCCTTCTTCTAACCCAAAAAGACACTTCTTGGGATTTAAAGAAATCCCGAACCTTCTACACTTTTCGAAAACTCATCTAAGGTGTCGTAGGTGTTCATCATCAGATTGGGAAAATACAGTCACATCATCTAAATATACAACAATAAACTTACCTGATTCTTCAACGAAGGCGATATCCATTTCCCTCTAAAACGTGGCTCCTGCGTTCATCAAACCAAAAGGCATTTTCACATACATGAAAGTGCCCCATGGTGTGGTGAAAGCGGTTTTTTCCTGATCGTCTGGGTGAACTAGGATCTGGTTGTAGCCTGAGAAACCATCTAACAGAGAAATTCGACTTGACCCGACCACTCTTTGCAGGAGGTGATCCATTTTAGGCAAGGGGTAATTATCCTTCAGGGATGCTTTGTTTAGATTTCGGAAATCTATGCAGAGTCTGATTTCCCCGGTTTTCTTACGTGTAGGGACTAAATTTGAAACCCACTTAGAGAAGCGTAGTGGGACTATGATCTTGGCATCATACATTTTCTTAATCTCTTTTTCTATCAGGGGAAGCAACTTGGGATTTATCCTCCTAAGTTTCTGCCTAAACGGTTTCTGATCTTCCTTTATGGGAATCCTGTGTTGTATGATGCTGGTGTCATAGGCTTTCAAATCTTCATAGCCCCAGGAAAAAATGTCTGAATATTCTTTGAATAGCTCAATGTACTTAAGCTTTTGTTATGGGGGTAAAGATTTGGATAGTTTGACCATCCTAGGCTTCTCTTCAGTTCCTATATTGCAGTCCTCTACCTCTTGCCCATGAGCTTCTATTTTTGGTTTCTTAGCTACATCGTCACTGTCAAACAGATCTTCTAAAGGGACAACCCCTCTAGGTAAAACATTGCTTTTCAATTGTAAAACATCAGCATCCATTTCATCATCCCCTAACTCTCCTGAATCTACTGTATTTTCTGTATTTACTGTATTTACAGTATTCACACTATCTATTTCAAACTCGGAATTATTTACATTCTCGCTTTCATTTTCTACATCTATGTTTGTACATTCAAAATTGTTCTTGCATTGCAGAAAATCTTCTATCTGATCGTCATTTCCAAACACTTTCCAGTACCTGATATTATCGGGCACTGTCGGTCTGCATTTCACTTCAACAGTGTATGGGTGAGTTTGGCGGAAATGAATCTTGCAGGAAGCAGCTGACGTAGCTAATCCATCGGCCAGAATATTCTGTCCCCTTGGCATTACCTACAAGTCAACCTCATTAAAACATTTCAAAGCATCAAGAATAACATTTTTGTAGGCTCTAAGGCGTGGGTGTTTAGCAGCATATTCCCCTTTAATTTTTTTAATTATTAATTCAGAGTCACCCCTTACCATTATTTGCTTAGCACCAACTTTTTTCAACAGCTTCAGACCGAGCATTAAAGATTCATACTCGGCAACGTTGTTAGTGCAGTGGAAATTTAACTTATAGGAATGATTTTCTGAATACCTTTTTCGATGATTATGCAACCAGACTCCAGCTCTTGATCCTTCTTTACTCATAGCTCCATCGAAATCCATACTCCAAAAATCAGCGGGGAAATCTTCCGTGATTACATTTTCCATCTTTGCTGCCTCACCGCTTTCTGGACCTTCATCTTGACTAGCTACATCTTCTATCAGCTGAGTATCTTCCTCTTCCGTATCACCATCATTGTACAAGATGAACGAATCTAAATCTGAATGAGCAGAGTCAAGGGGGTAATTATGAGGTTTCTCTTGACTACTGACCATATACTTCATCATTGTTTCTCTATATAACCTCCTCTGTTATCCAAACACTGGGATAGTGGCGTAAGACATATCCAGCTGCAAGGTTCCTTTCAACTTAGCTCCCCAAGACCGGGACAACAACATACCATACTTTGGCGGGATGTCTGCAACCACCACGTTCATTACCATGCTTTTTGAAGGGATCTGAACCAGGGTGATGCAGAGGTCCTTAATCAGACCAATACATTTGACTTTGCTAGAGTCAAATGAATGTAGATCTTTGTAAGGCCTAGTAACCTCCAATCCCAGTTTTTCCATTACTTCTTTAGGCATCAGATTATGTGAGGCACCTGAATCCAGCATGGCATTATGCAATATCAAATCATGTATGTTCAAACTGATGTAAAAGGGAGCTACATCACCGGTATCATCTCGACCATCTACTTCAGGTCCGAAAAGGAGTTCGGGATGATCATCAGTAAGGTTCACAGTGTCTGAATGTGTAACTGATCCAATAGTCAAGGCCTGGGTGCCTATGTTAGGTTCAATGGCTAATGCTTTTAGTACTTGTGAACGATAACCTCTTCTGCTCATCAACTCTGTAAGTGGGATAGGAATTTTAATTTTGGCCAATTCTCCCTCCAGGCTAAAAGGCGTAGGAGTTCGGGTCTGACTCGTTGATTCTAGTTGGTCCACCATATTCTTCCGCTCAGAAGTACTAGGCAGATTAACAGGTGAAACTTCGGGCTGTGCTGGTCTTTTCAGTATGGTGATGTTTTTCTTCACCAGAGCGTCGGTCTTACACTTCTCAGGAGTTTTTTCAGCAGTGGTCTTCTCAGGATTTTTTTCAGCAGTAGTTGGTTCAAGGGTTTTCTCAGTCTCAGCTACCTTCTGCGTTTCAGTTATCTTTTTCAAGGAATTTCCTTCTATCTTCTTACTTCGCAGATTATATTGACGGTGCACCTCCAAAATAGCGTTTTCAAAAGCCTGTTGTCCTTCATCCTCGACTTCCTCACTTACCTTTGTTTGATTTAGCAGAAAGAGTTCCTGCTCTTCTTGGGTGAGGAAAATGGCCTCATTATCATGAATACCCATGAGGTTAATGTGAGTGTCTTCCAACTCTTCAATCACCTCTCCCCCTTCATCAGCATAGTTTTCCTGTAGAGGAGGTCTGATCGGCTGATCTGGGCCTCTTTGCTCTCTTTGATCTCTTTGATCTATTGGATCTCTTTGATCTCTTTGATCTCTTGGATATCTTTGCCTAATTTGAGGAGGGTTTCTTCTAAAATTGGGGTTTCGAATCTGAGGGGCAGGCGTGTTGTCTCTCGGAGGATTTCTGTCTGAAATACTCGTTCTTTCTATCAATAATTCCAAACTTCTGACCACAGAATCTAATTTGGAATCAATGTTTGACGTAGAAGGTTCTTCTTTGATCGCGACTCTCCTTTCTGACCTTTGACGGGCTCGTTTCACCAACAGATTAGCCTCCACACTAATAGCACTTTTTTGCATGTCCTCTATGGTGGCAGCATTTCTCTCTCTTAATTGGTAAGACATGTCAGCATCAAATCCATCAGGGAATTTAATCAATTCCAAACCCTGGGGAGGTTTGATTTCCATTGGGATTGCATTATACAAGTTGTTAAAATGGGTGCAATAATCTTGTACTGTCTCCCCCTGATTTCTTTTTATATTCTCATATTCTGACATTATCTGGAGAGGGTTTTTCTTTACCTCCCACCGGTCAAGAAAACATCTCTGGAACGCGACCAGGTCAGGGATTGATGCGGAAGGTAAGGCCTTGAACCATTTCTTGACGTCTCCCATCAGACTCTGAGTGAAAAGTCTCATTTGAACGTCGACTTCATCAACTTCTTGCAAATCCAAGTAGTCGTTCATTTTATCCACGTGTTGTTGTGCGTTTAAAGGTCCGGTTGCATCAAACTGTGGAAGTCTTGTCTGGTAGTCTTGGGGCATGGCATGTAGTGGTGCGGCCAACACCAAAGGGGCATAGCAAGCTACCATGACGGGTGGAGGAGGTGGGACGACGACCTGGGTGGTTGGAGAGGTAGTGATGGAAGACGAGGACGATGAAGGACTGGGCGGTGCTGAG
>JASDQU010415596.1:0-10329 GCA_032191745.1 Picea mariana
ATTACTATAATATAGGGCAGAGTAATGGAAGTTATGTAGAAGCTACAACTAGTGTAGGATGAAGCCTACAAATTATTTGAAGAGATTGAAGGACAAGGCTCGCAATAGGAACAAATAGTTGCATCAGTCGAACAACGCCTGGAAGGGCCTGTTACAACGTAGACAATCAAAGATCTCATTGAGCAGGAGGCTTAGGCGAAACAACAAGTTGAGGCAGCTCAAGTGAAGCTCGAGGCCTTTGAAGCAACGTTACCTATACCTGAGTGACTCGGGATGAGTGAGAGGTGAGTATTGGGGAGTTGTTGGCCCTCGACCAAGTTTTGAGGAAACATTGGTCGGGTTTGACCACTTTTTGGACTTCGATAGGCTGATCGAAGATGGAGCGCCCAGGCGGAGCTGAGATCACGGATCTCACTCATTTTTTGGGCTTTTGTAAAGTTTTTTTGTAATGGGTTAGGGGATGTCGACCCATGGGTTTACCCATGATTAGGCCTTTTTTTAAGAGATTGTAAAAGTATAAATAAGTACGAATGTAATGTAGAAAAGGAAGGGTGAATAACTTGAAAGGATAAGTGCAAGTAGTTTTGGGTTGCTTAGTGCAACATAATGTGTATGCGAGGCTCTGTGCTTAAGAGAGGAGTTAGATCTGTGCCTTGACCTAATTTTGGGAAGGAGGATCTAGTTCTCAGTGTGTAGATCTCCTATCCTCTACAAAGCTTGGCTCTATGGCTTAGTGCACAGGAGCAGATGAATGTAGAAGATCCAGAAGAATAATAAAGAAGACGAAGTAGTTGGTGGACATAGCCCCACACTGGGGTGAACCACGTATATCTTGTGTCTTGATGTGCTTTGTGCTGTATTGTTTTGTTATCTGCTTAGTGCCTTAATTATCATGTATCGTAGATAGATATGTTTTTTCTTAATGCTTTACTTGTGTTAATGATGGATGGATGCTAGATCTAACTTATGATGTTAAGTTCTAATTGTATGTTGTCATTGTTACTGCACTGATCCATACTAGGGTTTTTTTTGCGATGTCAATAAAGAAAATGAATTAATTCATATCTTCTTCTAAGTGTTGTTAGAGTACTCTGCGAAGTGTATAATCACAGATTTGTGTCCCAGCTTGGTTACAGACACTCGCGTCCTGTAACCCCTCCTTCCTCTACCTCGGGTGACACTTTGCCTGCTTTGCAGGTGTTTCCGAAAGGGATGGTAGTTATGGTTTTGTTGGTGCACTATTGAAGTGTTGAACCCTAGGTATGCCCCTGTGCCAACAATGTGGATGGTTGATACACATGTTACATGTTGGTACATTGTTGATGATATGGTACATATGTTGGTGCATGGTTGATGCACTTGATATGGTACAGGTGTTAGTGCATGGTTGATGCACTTGTTGTGGTACAGGTTTTGGTACACAGTTGATTTCAATTACAGGTTTATGATCAGTTACAGGTGGATGAAAATTACAATTGATGACAGTTACAGGGTGATTACAATTACAGGTCGATGATAAGCTAGATGTTGATGACAATTATAGGTTGATAACAATTACATGTTGATGATCAGTTACAGGTTGATGATAGTTACAGGGTGATGACAATTATTGGTTGATGATCAGTTACAGGTTGATGAAAATTATAGGTTGATTATATTTATAGGTTGATGATCAATTACAGGTTGATGAGACAGTGGCAGTTACAGGTTGATGATCAGTTACAAGTTTATGTGACAGTGACAATGATAGGTTGGATGACAAGTTGATTACAGATTGATTATTATTCATAGTGATAGTTTGGTATACACTTATATTTCAGGGCGAAAGGATGAAGAAATTAAAGGGGTTTGTAGCCTCCTTCCAGTTGGTGTTGGAGAAAACAGGGAGTTGGAGGTTCCTTCAGGTTGGAGTCTGAGAATCAGGGGGTTGTAACCTCCTTCTAGTTGGAGCCAGAGAATTTAGGTAGTTTTAGCTTCCTTCAGGTTGGAGCCTGTAAATAGGGGGTTGGAGCCACCTTCAAGTTGTAGCTGGAGAATTTGGAAGTTGGTGCTTCCTATGGATGAATTATTGATATATATAAGAAATCATTTTGTGGTTTTCTCCCATTTGGGTTTCCATATAAATAATGGAGTATTGTGTACTTGACGTGATGTTGTTGAGTTGATGCTACTTATGATTATATGTTCATGATATATTGAATAGTTAACACATTGACGATAAACTATTGAATGTTGTTGATAAAGTTGAAGTTTGTATATTGTGGTCAAAAGTGGTAACAAGTGTTCATATTGATTCATGCCCCCTCTCTCACTATTCCAACACTATGGACTCTTTGGAAAAATTTTCCATGTATCGTTCCCACTTTCTATTTCTTGTCACCCATAGTTATAACTTTCCCCCTTTCCCTGCCATCAGTCATGTTCCACTCATTCATCTCTCGTATCATGGCCCAATACCATAGACATCCTAGGACGTGCACTTCCTAGCCTGATCAATTCCCTTCAGTTTCCACAATATGATTCTCCCGCATCTTAAAGTTGTATAAAAAATTGTTAGGTAGAGGCTCTAATCTATTTAATTTTCAGCTTCCCCATTTCTATGTGTTGTCATTCATCATCCCCTTTGCTGATAGGGAGGGTCCCTACATCCAAAAATTTTCATGCATCATCCCCTTTGTTGATACAGAGGGGGATCCTCTTTTTTCATAGATCCACCTCCTCCTACAACAAACCCAGGGAAAGTGTATATATCTAAACCTATTGTTGGGCCCCCTACTCTCACATATTTCCATGGATCCACATCCCTCGTCCTGTAGAATGGCCATGGCTACTAGCTCAACCTAGCCATCCCAGAACAAAAATACAAGTAGATAATGATGCTCTCTCTTGAGGGAACCTTACTTCTCTTCATTAGTTGGTTCTTGATGGGGGACTTTAAACACATCCCTCATTCACCTCCATAGGCACTAGAGAAGGTTCTGGAGGGAGCATTTGGCCACATACACTCCAACTCCATTTTTCACCATGTGGCTTTCTTGATTCATTCGTGGACCTAAGTTGAGGTTCAACTACAACCTACATTGATGATTTTCTCTTACTCATGCCCAACCGTAAGCACAACTTATTTTTTAGAATGATGATTTTCTCTTACTCAAACTTTCCTCCTTCAGAACTTGTAGTAGTTGGCTCGAGGATGAGCCAAATAATAGTGGTTGGGAACTGTTGGCACCCAAAGTTTTGGGTTAAATATCGCATGCACACAAATTAGTTTTTGCGTGCACATTCCAAGTTTTGTCCAATTTTTTCCCGATGAATGACCAGAAGTGCACACTAGACTAAGGTTTTCCAACTGCATGCCAAGCTTAAAGTCTACCAATTGCACTCGGGTCTAAGTTTTGTCAGTTGCATCAAAAATCAAGAACATGCCTACTAGAATTAATAAAGGACTCATTGGGAAATATTCATGAATGATTACTTCTAGCATACGAGGACATGGGACTACTAGAGGATGAGATATCTAGGAAGTTAATATTTCCATTGATACATAAAGTTTATGTGGAGTGATAGTAGACACCAGAAGCATGTGATGCAGTTTTTTTGGACAAACAAGTGGAGCAGAGAAGAAAGAGACAATGCTCCCCAATAGAGAAATATATAAAAGGAAGTAGTAATATCATGAATAGGGTTGGTTGGTTAGCTAGCTAGATATTTAAGCGAAGAGATTCATTGAGTCCTTAGTATTGAGCTTCCTTTGAGACTATTGTAATATTGCAATGATTTTGAATATATTTATGTGTCTGTTATATTTTTGAGTGTTGAGAAAAGGCCCATTGTGCAATGTGTTGTAACTCTAAAGATTTATATATCTCTCCTGCACAATGTATACCTCTATTGTGATGGAATGGCTCTAGTAATTTACATGTGAAATTTTTGATCTAATCTGTGTTCATCATGTATGACTTGAATATGTGTGTGTATTATTTTACTTCTTAGTCCTAATAATTCTTCATATATGATCTGCACAGATGCCAATCTCGATGACTCTTCATTTGTTTATCCTCCATCCATGTCATAAGAGATTATTCTCTATGTGATCCTCTCTGCATCTTGAGTGAGACCTTCCTTAGCCTTGGCCAAAGATTGATATGCCGGTACTTTGGGGTGTTTGTTGGACAACTCTAGACTAAACCTGGGTCTAAAATACCCCACGTTAAGGATGCATGTAAGTGTGGATCAAAACTTCTAACATGGAGCCATATTGAGGTGTGTGTGTTGGGGGGTAGGGAAATGACCATAATACAAGTCTTAGAATAAGCTTTCCAATTTTATCCATGATTTCTATATAATTTTTTTTTATAACGATTAGGTCTTGAACAACAAGAACCTTGGATTGCTTGTGATGTACACATGTGGGTTTTGGACGCAAATAAAACCTCCTAATTTTTAAGTATTCCTTTGGTTGAGCTTCGAGGGAAGATTATCCCCCCACCTGGAGTTACAAGTTTTGTTCTCTCTAAAAACATTTCTTTCAAACTTCACACACAAATATATGTGTGTCCATGAGAGTCATGGGGCATAGGGGAATAATTTTGGGATATGGATCTACAAAACCAAACGAGTTACAAACAATTTGATATAAAATACCCAAAAATAGAGAAACAATCCTAATAATGTAATGTACACTTTTTTTATATTCATACACCAAGGTTTAAGTGGCAAATAACCAAGTAGTCTTTTGATATATACATATATAGCTCCTACAGTTGCAAATTTTTTCTATAGATGACCAACCTAAATTATGTTTGAGAAATCATTAATATAGAAACTATGGAGACAACAACAACAATGTTAACTTCATTTCCTAAATTGCATTAGTAATGTAAATTTACCTTTACTTTCTCAATTATATTGGTCCCTTCTAGGTGGTCAATACAATTACATTTTTCTTCAATCTCGATGCAGATTTATGTTCAAACCATGAGCAAAAATTGTGTCAACTTTCCACCATAACATATCCTCTTAAAATTGAATCCTTAATGAGTCCCAAAAATCCATCTTTGACTAAATCATTTCCAGAACAATTTCCCTTTATACTGTAATATATATTGTTTCCATGTATAACCTTTAGGTAGGTTGGGATCTTCCTAAAACCACTAGATGAGCTTCTTTAAGGTACTATTTTCCATCCATTCTATACATGTTTCTTCAATACATCCTATAATTGGTAAGGATAAGGTAAGAAGTGATCCATCCTCCTCAAATTTACTAGATAAAGAATCAACCATAACATTTCATTTACCCTTATTATGTATGTTCTCATAATCATACCCCAACATCCTAGTGACCCACTTATGTTTCTCTAGTGAAGAAAACCTTTGTATGAGGAATTACTTTAGAATATGATGGTTAATATTGATTTGGAAACACCTCCCTATGAGATATGGGTACTAGGTCTCCATTGCATGAAGGATAACCATCATCTCCTTCTCATATGTGGATTTTCCCAAATTGTGGTCACACAACTACATATTGGTGAATTCCAAGGGTTGTCCTCATTACATCAAGACTACTCTGAGACCTATTCCTAAGGAATCGCATTCCAAGACAAAAGTCTTAGTAAAATCAGGCACTGTTAAGACTAGAGTAGTGCACATGGAATCCTTTAAATAACAGTGAAGGCATGTTATTTCTACCTCTCTCTAGGAAAAGGAATTCTTTTGAAGGATTGAAGATAGAGGAGCTTCAATTTTTCCATAATTATTCACAAATTTCCTATAGTAGCTGGTAGGTCCTAATAATCCACGCAAACTCTTCAATGTTTTTGGATAGGACCAATCTTGCATAACCACCACTTTCTTGGGATCAACTTGTACTCCATCCTAACTTTCAATGTGACCCAATTATTCAACCTTGGGAGCCCCAAAACCACATTTTGAGCACTTCAATAATAATTGGTTTTTTTGCAAGAGTTGCAAGGACTTATCAACATGATATATGTGTGATTCCCATGCTTTATTGTAGCTCAATATATCATTGAAGAATACCAACACAAAATTGTGGAGGAAGGGTTTGAAAATATTATTCATGAGGATCTATAAAGTGGATGCAGAATTACAAACACTGAAGGGCATCCCTAAAAACTCATAATGACCTTCGCGTGAACATTAAAAATTTGAGGGTGGGCCACAATCAAAACCACGTTTTTGGAGAAAGGACACATGGAGGCTCGAGGTAAATTGTGGGGCGAAACACAGTCTGATGTCAAACCACCTTTGGTCATGCCCTCAATCGCATAGTCACATGAGATCATTGCCCAAGGTCACATTAGTGGAAGATAGGGGAAGGAGCTAGAACTGCTAGGCTCAAATTTATATGTTACACAATTGAAAAGTCAAAACACCTCTACGTGTATAATCCAACGACGTTGATGAAACATAATTTGATCGAAGAGTTGTTGTTTCACTTCATGGTTTCTTGATCAGTTAAGATTCAGTTACACTAACTAAATCATTGTTCTAGGGCGTTCGAATTATGGTTCTTGAGTGTTTTTTATTCCTGACCTAGGCGTTGGAGATTCATAGTGTAACAGATGATGAGGAAATGAATAAAATAAAGATGTCATGATAGAGGATAGTTGTTGTTTATTTGAAAAATAAGTTGAACTGTATGTAATGAAGATTAGAGCATGAATAGAGAGAGAAAATGCAAAGATGAAGAATATAATATTGATAGAGAAGAAATGGTAAAAAGAGAAGACTGTATGAGAACCTAAGAGCATGAGAAGTACATAGGAAGAGAATATGGAAAGAGACAACAAGTGGAGACAGGCATGAACAAATAGAAGCAGAGCAGAATTACAGAATAGAGAAGTGGTAAGCATTGATATGTCTTCATTGTTGTAAGGTATTATTCAAGTAAATGTTTATAATCAGGGTGGTAGGGTGGTGCTAGGGAGGACTGTGCTCCTCTTTTATTCAAGTTGGTGCTTGAATACTAGGAGTTGTAGCTTCCATCTAGTTGTGGCTAGAAAACAGGGTGGCAGGGTGGTGCTAGGGAAAACAAAGAGTTTTCTAGGTGCAAGTTGGTGCTTGTATAAGTTGAAATAGGTGCTTCTATCCAGTTGGTGTTGGAGATCATAAGGAGAAAATATGATTTTTTTCTAGTGGGTTCTAGAGAATCTTGAGATTTGGTGCTCTCAGCAAGTTAGAGCTTGTTAAAGAAGAGGTTGTAGCCTCATTTTGAGTTGGTGCTCAAAGATTGATGATTTAAAGAACATAAAAGACTACCTATCATTCTAAGAAGAAGATTTTTTCTCCCTTTATGGGTTTCCTCATGAATATTTGTCTCTGTGTATATCATATGTGTGATTGATGTTTACTATTTATGTTGTTCATGAGTTGCATAATCTTGATGATCACTTGGAGAATCTTAATAATATCTTAATAGGCATAAAATTGTTTAAGCACAGTAACAACTGATTCACCCCCCCCTCTCAGTTGTCTTAGTTATTTCAACAATTTCTATAACAGTGGGTTCCTTTTAGCTAAAGGTAGATTAGTAAGCTTAAACATGACAAGTCATAAAGGAACTTCAACCAATAAGCCTCCTCTATTTGATGGAACACATTTTTCTTTTTGGAATGTTAGAATGACAACATACATTATGGCCTTAGGTGATGATGTTTGGGATGTTGTAGAGATTGGATATACATAACCTATTGTTCTAGCTTCCAAATATGATAAGTTAGAATTTAGCTTCAATGCAAAGGTAATGAATGCTATCTTGAGTGGGCTTGCTGAAGATGAATTTGTAAAGGTAATGCATCTTGATTCTGCCAAAGAGATGTGGGATAAACTCATTAGTAGTTATGAAGGAAATGAGAAAGTAAAATATGGCAAACTTCAGACATATAGATTGAAATTTTAACAACTAAAGATGAATGAGGACGAAACAATTAGTAAATATTTCTTAAGATTTTAGGAGAAGGGTCTTGGTGATAAGATTGAAGATGCATTTTTGGCTTAGAAGATTTTAAGATCTTCTAAACCAAAAGTTTCTGCAATAGAAGAACTGAATGATCTTAAGATTTTTTCTATTGATCAAATCCTAGGAACTCTAACTTTTTATGAAATGAGAATTAGTAAAGATAAATCCACCACTAGAGAAGCATCTTTTAAAGCAGACAAGAATATTGATTCAGACTTATATGATATTGAGGCAAAATTTGTGAGAAGGTTAAAGAAAGGATCAGACAAATACCAAGGCAAGCTGCCATTTAAATGTTTCAACTGTGGTAATATAGGTCATTTTTCATCTAAGTGTCCTCACAAGAAAAAGGACCAGAACTCTGATGATGAAAAAAAATACAAATTTAAGAAATATAGTAAAAAGAAAATTTTGTGTGCAAACAATGACAACACCTCAGAAGACATAGATAGCGATTCATCTTGTGAAGACAAATTGAATGATTTTATGCTTATGGATATGGAATATATTGATGATGAACACACAATAGGTGACATGGATGATGAATAAGTTGTGGTTGATATGGAAGGTGAATTAATCAGTGCTTTGGAATTAATTGACAGACTCAGATTTAAGAAGAGAAAACAAAAAAAATTGTTGATGCAGTTTGAAAAGAATGGTAAAGAACCAAGTGAAGATTTTTTTGTTAAAAGTAGAATTAGAATAAGCAAATAAAATAGAAGATATTATAAAACAACAATTAGCAACGAAGAAGGTAAGATGTGAATCTTTGAAAGCTAAAGTGGTGGCTGTCAGAAAAGATCTAGAGAAATTTCAGGCCTTATACCATCATAATCTGACAAGCATTAAAGCCTTAGAAGGATTAGCCACCATTATGAATCAAAAAAGGAATCCAAAGTTGAAAAATGGTTTGGGTTATGAAGAAGGATCAAGTAGTGGTCATCCAAACAACAAAGAATCCATCAAGTTTGTCAAATCTACAATCATTGGCAACAATCACTCTGCAAAAACAAAGGAAGATAATTAGCTGCCAAGGAGGAGTGAAAGAAAAAGTACCATAACCGAATCTGTAGAACAAAGAAATAACACAAGCATACCCTTTGCTCAAAGAAATCATCAGCATGGAAGAAATCAACCCGCTCAAAGAAGACAACCATTTTCCAGGTACAAAGGATTTTTCTATGGATATTGTTTTTTTTGTTCTAACTTTGGCCACAAAGCTGTAAACTGTTCTTTAAGATTTAGATATGAGAAATCAAAACAGTGAAGGAATAAATATTTTCCACAACAAAGAATGAGACAACCAAGTAACAAACAACCACAGACTGCAAATCATGTGATGGTTGGTAAAAAGACACAGATTAAGCATAACAATCGTTATGATCCTTTATTCAGTGAACCAGAATGTTACACCTACCATAATTATGGACATAAAGTTGCAGACTGTCGCTTAAGGAACTATACGTTAGATTTGAATCCCTCTATTGTAAATGTTAAGGTTTAGAAGAAGAAAGAAAATGACAAGTGTGGATTAGTGTTGTCAACTCAAAGACAAAAGAACACGTGGTATATTGATAGTGGATGTTTCAAACATATGACTGGAGAAAAATGTAAGTTTCTGTCTCTAAGTGAAAGAAAATCAAGAAATGTAACTTTTGGAAATGATGCACTAGGAAAAATCAAAGGTAAAGGAATGGTAAGTCTAAGTAATGGCAAAGGGAAAGCTCAAGATGTGTTGTTTGTATATGGTCTGAAACATAATCTTCTTAGTGTCAGTCAAGTTTGTGATAAAGGATGTAAAGTTGTTTTCACATCTAAAGATTCTAAAATACAATCTGTGAATTCAGGACAGTTGATTGCAAAAGGCATTAGAACATAAAACAATGTCTATGTTTTGAAAGAAGAAAAAAAGAATGTCACTTAAGAAAGTATGACGAAAGATGGTTATGGCATAGGATACTTGGACACCTAAATTTTGATCATCTAATCAAACTTAGAAACAGTGGGGCAGTAAAATATCTTCCAAAAATATCAAAGCCATATGATTCTATATGCAAACCTTGCCAAATAGGAAAGCTTACTTGGACACAGTTTAAATCTAAGAACTTTGCATCAACAGAGAAACCTCTTCAGTTAGTACATATGGATTTATGTGGACCATCAAGGAAGGAAGGTACAGGAAAAGAAAATTACTTCATGTTGATTATTGATGATTATTCTAGACTTACATGGGTTTCCTTTCTGAAAGAAAAATCTGAAGCATTTGAAAAATTCAAAGTGTTTAAGGCTCTGACTGAGAATCAAACAAGAAAAATACTGAAGGCAGTAAGGTATGGTAGAGGA
>JASDQU010415600.1:0-10355 GCA_032191745.1 Picea mariana
GATCTGCATATAGGCTTAGAACCCTAGCTTATTAGTCTGTAGGGTAAAATACCCAACAACACCTCTACCCAGAATTGATGACCTCTTTGATCATCTAAGGGGGGAATATATATTTTCAAAGATAGAATTGATATCTAGATACCACTAGGTAAGAATCGAGGAAGAAGACATCAATAAGATAACATTTAAAACTAGGTATGGAAATTATGAATTTGTAGTGGTGCCATTTGGATTGACCAATGCACTAGTTGCCTTTATGTGCTTAATGAATGACATATTCAAAAATTATTTAGATAAGTTTGTCATTGTATTCTTGGATGACATACTTATTTATTCTAAGTCCGAGGAAGAGCATGAATATCCCTTGAGGTTGGTGTTGCAAGTGTTGAGGGAACATCAACTTTATGCCAAGATTAGCAAGTGTTCTTTTTACCAAGAACAAATCCATTATTTGGGGCATATTATTTCAGAACAAGGTATAGCAGTAGATATACAAAAGATTAAATCCATTAGAGGATGGCCAACACCCAGGAATGTTTAAAAAATCAGATCTTTTATGGGATTAGTCGGATACTACAAGAGGCTTATAGTAGGGTTCTCTAAGATTGCTCATCCCATCACTTCTTTGCAAAAGAAGGGAATTAAATTTGAATGGATATTTGAGTGTGAAAATAACTTTAATTTTTTGAAAGAATTGCCTACTAGTGCACCTGTTTTAAAGATTACTGAGCCAACTGAGAATTTTGTGGTATGTACAAATGCATGCAAGGAAGGACTTGGTGGAATCCTCACTCAAAATGGACATGTCATTGGTTACGAGTCTAGAAAAATCAAATAACATGAGAGGAATTATGTCACACATGATTTGGAGCTTGCGAACATAGTTCATGCATTGAATATGTGGAGGCATCATCTCATGGGAAAGAGATTTGAGATAAGGACAAACCATTGTGGTCTGAAATATCTTTTTGTACAACCAACTTTGAATGCTAGGAAAATAAGATGGCTGGAATTTTTAAGTGAGTATGACTCTGACACCAAGAATATCAAGGGGAAAGAAAACAAAGTTGTTGACTCACTTAGTAGAAGAGTACACCTCATTCATGCTATAGTTGTTAGTATGCATCAGTCAAATTTAAAGAGCATAATTTTATAGGTTGTTGCTATAGATCAACATTACCTACAGGTAAAAGAAATTTTATGGCAAGAAAATGTACAACAGAAAATTAAAGAGAATGAGATTAAGGAGGATGGATTACTTATGCATAAGAATAGAATTTATGTTCCTAGTTCTAGAGAACTTAGGAAATTGGTGTTAAAAGAAATTCATAATGTTCCATATGTCAGACATCCCAATTACCAGAAAACATCTACAACAGTAAGAAGCCAATTCTTTTGGCTAGGAATGAAAAAGGATGTTGCTAATTACATTGTCAGATGTATGGAATGTCAGAGAGTAAAATATGAGCATAGACACCCAACGGGTTTGCTTCAACCATTGCCAATTCCAAAGAAGAAATGGGAAGTGGTAACCATTGATTTTATAAAGAAATTTCCCAGGACAACAAGGAAACATGATTCCATAATGGTAGTTGTGGATAAATTGACAAAGGATGCTCATTTTGTTCCTATCAAAATGACTCATACAATAGATAATATTGCATAAATTTACATGAGAGAAATTGCTAGGTTGCATGGGATACCTAAGGCAATTGTTTCAGACAGAGACACAAAGTTTACTTCAAATTTCTGGAGACGATTATTTAAGAGATTTGGTACAAATCTGAATTTTAGCACAACATACCACCCACAGTAAGATGGGCAGATAGAAAGTGTCAACCAAGTAATTGAATACATGCTGAGAATGTATGTGATGGTTAAGCCATCCAAGTGGGGAGACTACTTGTATTTGGTTGAGTTTTCCTATAATAATGAGTATCAAGATTCATTAAAGATGAGCCCATTTGAAGCTCTGTATGGTAGGAAATGCAATACTCTAGTGAGTTGGAACAACCTAGAAAACAAGGTAGTACTTGGGCCAGAATTGATCAAAGATATGGAAGACCGGATGGTTAGAATTAAGAAGAATTTAAGGGAAGCTCACGATAGACATAAAAGTTATGCAGATAAGAACAGGACAGCTAGAGAATTTAAAGTGGGGGAGCATGTTCTTTTAAAAGTGATGCCCAAGAAGAGCTCATTAAAGTTGGGAAGTTGTACAAAGTTAGCAACCAGATTCTATGGTCTATTGAGATCTTGGATAAAATAGGGCCAGTTGCATACATGTTTGCATTGCCTAATTCCATACCACGTTATTGATTGAAATTTGATTCAGGTAGAGCCAGAGGAATACCTTTAGGTCCAGCCAGTGCACATATTGGACAGAAAAGTAAAATGCTTTGGAACTGAGTTATAGAGATGGTAAAGGTTCAGTGGACCTGCTACAGTCCTGAAGATGATACTTGGGAGCATGAAGATGTCATGCAAGCAGAGTACCCATGAGTTTTTGAATAAATTTTGAAATTTTTATTTATGTTTTGTATATGCACTGAGGACAGTGCCAAAATAAGGGGGAGGGGAATGTAATGCCCCAATTTTGATTCCCCATATTAAATAATTTATTTTGTTTATTTGATCAAAGTTCGGAGTGCCCAAACAATTAAAGAGGCCAACATGCCTAGGAAATGTAATGTTTTGATCATTACTAATAATAAAATACATCACTGGATGTTAGATAGACCAGAACAAGAGTTATAAGGGGCTACGATTCCACAAGAGAGGGTGATTAAGCGGATAAGTCATTTTATCATATTTTATTTACCCATAATTGTTTTAATGGAGAGAACTGGTTACAAGTGCTTCTTGGGGAAAGACCATGTGGTTCTTGATTTTGAAGTAAATATATAAACCCAATTTTGGGTTGTTTGGGGGTTCATTTCACTGTTCATTTTCACAATCTTCATTTTTTTCACTCTCCATTCACTCTTTCACCCATTCATTCTTTTTATTGGAATGAGACCATGGGGGAGAATTGTTGAGGAAGAATCCATTGTTTTTTGGCGGTAGAAGTGACTGGTGTGTTCCAGCCATGAATTTGTGTCTGCATGTCTGAGATGTATTGGCATGTGTTGAATTTTATCCACAGTTGTGACTCTTGAGAGTCCCAACATGGATATTCTTGACCAAATGCATTGGAGCACTAGAAGGAGGTGGACAACCTGAGGGACCACATTGCAGAGAAGGGGGTCCATTCTCTTGGGTTGTGCAAGTTGGATAGAAGAGAGTTGGTGTACTTTAGATTGTTGTGTGTTGAGAAACCCATGAGAGCTTCAGTGTTGACTGGTTTGGAAAGATGAGTGACACCCTCAAACCATCCTTGTGGATTCATATCCCTAGCTTGGGGGTGACCAGTTGTTGAGACGTGGAACAATAGTGTCTATGGTTGGGTGGAATGTCCTTGGTCTGCAGCCAGTTGGTGATTCATTTCATTAAAGATAAGTTCTCTCTATCATAGTTTCCTTTACTTGTATATTTATTTTAGCTATGTATTAATTATTATCTCTGAGATTCATATTTGTAATATGCATGCTTGTTGGTTATTGTTGTGCATGGCATTTTTGGACATTTTGTTATGTTGTAGCATGAATCTTGGTTATTGCATGAGTTTTTGTTATGTTTCTTTCATGCTTCTTTATTAATTAAATGTTATCAGAAATTTGAATTCAAGTTTAGGAGTTTTTTGAGGTAGCGTGCTCGGCTTGTGGGTGTCTTGGTACGTTACAACGAGGAAGATATAAAATAAGAAGAAGAAGAAGAGAAGACAGAAGCAGAGCAAGAGGAAGATGAGCAGAAAATACCTCCTAAGACACCTAGCTGACGAGTGCAGAAAAATCATCCACTAGAACAAATTATTTGGAATAAAGATGGAAGATAAGAAACTCGAAGAATAATACTTTCATCGGAACAAAGGAATCTAACATTGTTATCCACAGTTAAACCAATCTTTTTTGAAGAAGCAAGCAATGATGAACATTGGGTCAAAGCTATAGATGAAGAATTGGACCAGATAGAGAAGAATGTGATCCATATTTATGAGCAGAATGAAATGAATAACAGATTGAATACAATAACACAGAGATACTAAGAACAACAACAGATATCCAGTGAACAATAACTTCTATTGAATAAATAAAATAGGTTGAAACTATAAAACTGCAGAACTGAAAACAAATTGCTCGAATGGTGGTATCTATCTATGAGAAGAGATGTGGCTGCTACACGCATCCATCTGAGAAGAATGATTACAATTAGGCTCCAGAGGCCTTTTTATCTAGTGTCTTTTTCGACCTGATACTAAACATGGGAATATTTTGTCTGTGTGGTTGCAAGAGTTAGTGCAACATTAATGGGACCCAAGGGTTGGAATCCCAGCCCCACCTAAAATGGGCTATGACTGGTGGAGCTATGGAGAGCCATATTGTATCTATGATGAACAAAGGGAATAATCTCATCCCATGTACATGGATTCTTAGAGTTATACATGCGCAATGTTATCACTGAAATTTCATCCGCAAATGGTTACAGGAATACATCATCTCCAAACACCTATTAGTTCACCTGCAGCCCCAAAAATGCATTTTCAAAAGGAACAAATTATACAACTGGTCAAAAATTTGACATGCACTGAAACACTAAAGGAAGCGCATGCACGTGCCCAGGCCAAAAAATCCAGAAAAGCGCACATCCGCCCGTTGCGCGACTATGTATGAGAAAAGCCATACACACTTGTGAACGATGCATTTATGGTTCTTGTTGGCCTCTCATCCACTTATGGACCAGGTCCCAACTTGATTTGACCCTCAAATCTGAGATAAATCCAAATGGGGGGTTGTTCAAACACCTAAGGGTGCTCTAAAGGGCCCCTTGTTCACACTAAAGACCAATTGGATATTACCTCAAAGACTTTCTATAAAAAGAGGCCATGGGTGCACTATGAATTCAATAATCTCATTGTATTGTTATGATCCCTCTCTTCTCCTACAAGAAACCTCTTTTCTTCTTCGAGCATACTAGCATCATCTCATTAGGCTATTCACCTCACCTCTTGAGGGAATAAGCTTGGATTTCTTCACCATTTTCTTTCTAGTTTACCATTTGTAAGAAGAGCTCTCAAATAGATGATTCAAGAGCCCTCCCAAGGAGGAAGAGGGGATCCATAATTCCTCATTTCTCTGCTGTGTTTGCCCACTAATATACTCCTCCATTGGTGGCATGAATATTGGTCATTTGTTTGATGAATTTTGGTTTTAATTTCCTCATGCATTTTAGTTTTATTTCTTTAGTTGTAGTTAGCTTAGTTGTTTGTTTATTTCATGTGATTGAGTCATTTTATTCATACACTAACCTCTGTCCTGTCTAGCAAGCCCAACTAGACTTGCAAGTGCCCCTCTTTTTCTCATTCAAGTGACGAAAAGGACACAACGTATTGTCGACTCCACTTGGGATAAGGTATCAATTTCCTCCCTATTTGGGTTGTTTGAGCACCTATTTTTGACCTATTTTCTTGGCATGGATCATAACCAGCCTAGCCCTACCTGCAAAGAGATGAATTTGGAGCTGGAAGAGGAGAATTCCACTTAAAAATTGTCCCCCAAATGCATATCAAAACGTGTGTGGGTTTTCAGCCCACAGACGCGCATTTCGAGCATTGTGCGCCCACAACGCTTTTTTTCTATGCGCATTATGCGCACAGTGTGCCCAAAATGTTTTTGTTCTGTGTGCATTGTGCACCCACCGTGCCTCTGTCTAAATTGTAAACCTTGCATCTATCCAGAATTCCAACATTGTAAGATTTTTTTGTGATTTTTTTAAGGCCCCTAGCCTTCAAAATCTTGTTATGCAATTTGTAAATTCACCACAATTAGATGCCCTTCACATATGAGGGGTTAGTCAAAACATAGGCACTTAGGGGTTTAAAAAGAACCATATTTCTCCTCTTTTTTCTTTGAGATGCCACATGGATGGCTTGCTTTGATTATAAAAGTTAAATTAAGATTATTTACTATCACATATATAAACACTTGCATTGGGACTTGAAATCAAACTTCAATCATTGAGTATGCTCTTCTCTCACACCATAGAGCGATATTGAGAATCAAAAAAGCAATTGAGGGAAGATTTCATCTCCCTTAACACAATATTTAGGAGAGGACAAATCCCCCTAGGGCCCCTCTTATTTTCTTTTCCAAACATATTGAATTTGTAAGGGCCCATACATGCCCACATGTTGCAAAGTTAGGATAGTTTTGAAGCTACTTTCTTAATTTACATCACTAAGGGAGTTTAAAGATTATGGTAATGGGCCCATACATGCCCACATGCTTACAATCTAGGATATTTTTTTTTAATATTTCTTAGATTAAATCACATTAGGGATTTTAAAATATTGGTAAGGACCATATGTCCACATGCTAGTTCTTTAGGGACTTTAAAATTCCGCAAGGTTGTACCAATGGCATCGAGTAGTATAGGTAATCAAGATTTGTAAGGAACACAGGAAATCCACGTGTTGCAAGGTGACACCTAACTTATTAAAAGTTTGTAACAATTGTTCACTTGCTCACACACACAAAGTCACTCCTCACTCACGTAATTTCATCTCAAATTGTAGAGGTTGAAGTAGGTTTCCTCCAAATGGATTCTGAAATGTCCCACTATTTTCTTGAAGAAATTAACCACACCCACTTAATTCAAACGAGATTGGTTCACACCCCCAATCTCTCAAACAACCACATCTAAAATTTTTCTAAAAACTCACTAAGTTTTCCTCCAGAGGAGGTGCCAAAAGAAATTTTTATTCTAGGTAGGATCTAGGGGGTAGGCATCCAAATAACCCCTGGTTATCTGGTTCTCACATATTCAAACATTAGAAGTTGAAAAATAGGAAATTTTAAAATCCTCCAAGTCAGTTGGTCCTAACACCATTGATCCAGGTGGATATCGGTGGCCACCCACCTTTTCCAACTGACTCAAAATAGTTTTCTGGTAATTTTGGCAATTTACTATTTTTAGCAATTTTAACATCCGGGGCTATTTTGAGGGCCCAAATGAAGGTTTTCGAGATCTAGCTTATCAATAATACTTAAAGTAATTATTTATCCCCCAAAATGAATCTCCTCGACGATACCTTTCCAACGAGCTATCATATGCCTAAAACAGAGATCGTATGCAAAAGTTACAACCTCGGGAAGTTGATGTACTAACTTACCCAAACGAGGCCCACATGAATTTTGGCGCTTCATCTCCTAGGGTTATGTTTTTGGATGTCTACGGTTTTTGGAATTCCAGTTTATTGTAAAAAGGCCTTCAGAGCCTCATTTTAATCAACTTCTTGCGAATGCGAGTAGCCGTCACATCTCATCCTAGAGATAAGTTGCTACCATTCTAGTGAGTCTTTCACTCTGTATTTTTACAGTCTCTGTACATTTATTTCATTAATAGAAATCGTGTATTATTGTATCTCTGTGTTTATGGTTTCATCTCTGATACAGTCATGTTATATTATTGGATATCCGCGATATTTCTGTGCATTTCTTTATTATATCTCCGCTCTCATTTTGTGCCGAAAATAATCTGGATCAATGGTATTAGAGAAGGTTGTTCTTGATCATTTTTACAGTGCATGTCCCCGACAAGGTCCAAGTATAGAAATTTGGGTCTCGATCTTGTCTCTCTTGAGGAAAATCGCTCTCACACACCCAAGAAACCCTCAATGGTGGAAGAAAATAAAAACTATGGAGCAGACGATCCTATCAGTATGTTGCTTGAGCAAGCTCTCACGCGACAGAGGGACGAAATGATGGAGAATTTTTCCCACATCCTTCAATGCCTGTCGATAGCAACAGGAACATCTTCATCAAGCGGCCACTTTGGAAGCACCTCACCTTTCAAGGTACAAGTTAATTATTATATTCTTGTATTTTAAGGACAGATAGATGGAGAAGCCCTAGACAAATGGTTAAATATGCTAGAAGGTTATTTCTCTGTTCACAATTTTTCCGACAGAGAAAAGATCACCTTTGCACTCCTTAAAGCTCTCCCTCATGACAAACATTGGTGGGAAACTCACTGGGAGAAAATTTCCACAGAGGATTCTGGAATATATGGGGCCGAGCCCACTTGGGATTTTTTTGTGCATGCGGTAAAGGAACAGTATTACGCTGTTGGCAACTATGAGGACTAGTACATGAGATGGACCACACTACGACAAGAGAGGAGACAAGCAGTTATGGAGTTCACCAATACCTTCCATACCTTACGCACCAAGCTAGGTATCCAAAAATATGAACGACATTTGGTTCTGAAATATCCTATGGATCTACACAGATACATCCAAACTAAAATGGATTTTCTGGACATCTCATCACTCGGTGTTTCTTATCGATATGCTATTAAAATCGAGCAGAGATTTAAGCACCAAAACAAATGGGAGTTTGGGTCTGCAAATCTGCAACAACCAAAGTATGATAAAGACAGCCCTAACAAATAGCTTTTTGAAAACCAGTCTAAGCCATAGGAAAAGAAGGGTCACGGGAAGACAAAGAAGGACACTAGAAAATGGTGCGATTTCAACAAAATCCCCTGGCACAACACCAACGAATGTCGCTCAAAATAGTCATTAGTGGTCAAGATCAAAGACAAGGAGCCAAACCCTAATTCAGAATCTGATTCTGAAAATATTGGTAAAAGAGATATCATCGATGCAGATCCCACTTCTGTTGTCATGACCGCAGCAATTCAACAAGAAAAACCAACAGATGCTGAAGTGGAGGAGCACCTTTTTCACTCATAGATGATGGCGCGACGCTCCTACATACCCCACAGGGTCTCTGTGCCTGACCTCCTGGTCTTTAAGGATAGCTCAGTGTTCCCTTCTGAGCCGAAGTGGCTCTTTGGACTCCCAATGGAATCCCTGTGAAAAACCCGATCCACAGGTCCTTTCTTCACCCACACGGCTCTCTGCACTTAACCGTGATCTTTCCCTGATCTTAATTTTGGGTTTCAAGGTTTTGTGACCCCCGACGTCAAGATTTATTTTCCTCTTGAATCCCCGATCTCCGATGAGCAATTTCATCGATACGCGCCCTTTACGCATTAGCCCTCCTGGCTATGCTCTGATCCATGTGACCGCTAATTCATAAGACCACAACCTTATCCTTCTTTCGGGGTTTTGGGCTTCAAAATCCCGATGCGCTTCAACTCCCGTTAGCCCTCTAGGCTAGACTCCTGTCCCACATGACCGTTATCTCACAAGACCGCAACCTTGTCTCCCATCGAGGTTTCAAACATTGCAATGTTGAAATGCGTAAACATTTTGTCCTCGGAATCCTTGATATACCGATATGATGTCATCTTTCGCTAGTCCCCTGGGCTAGACCTTTTGGTCCACATGACCTCTCTCTATATGACCACAGTCATACCACCTGTCGAGGCTTCGGGGTTTCAAATGTTGAAAAACATTTGCCCACAGGATTGTCGATCCCTCGAACCTTGATTCTCCGCTATGCTGACAGCTGGCCCCTCAATGGCACTTCCCTCCTTATCTGATACGCTGATAGCTAGCCCACAGTGGCACTTTTCTCCTCGTCGGGGTTTCCGACTTCACGATTCCGATATGCCCAAACCTCTTGTCACCGGGATTCCCGATATCCCGATGACCCAAATGCCGATAGACGACTTCCTGTCGGGCCTTTCCCCAATGGCTTCGATCGCCGCCACGCGTCCCCTCAAGATGGACAGTTCAAATTTATCCTCATGTTTTCGAGACTTCTGATGTCTCAATTTACACGACCTCAAGAACTCCGATTTCCCAAGTGCCGATATACCAATGTCTAGTGCCCGGATCTCCGGAATGGACGATCGTGTGACACGTGTCCTCTCTCTGACGGACGGCCCAGATTTGTGTCGAGGTTTTCAAGGTGGACTTACCCGATCTCCTGTCCACAGGAATGTTGATATCTCGACTCTCTATGCCTCGATCTCCACCACGTGTCTCCACTAACGGACGGTCCAGATCGTTCCTGGGACTTTTCCTATAGAAATTCCCGATCTATTGTCCTCGTGACTCCGGATTTCACGAACGCCGATATCCCGATGACGGTCGGGACTTTTACCTATCGTGAGAAGGGTTAAACCACGTGCACCTCCTATATGATATGACGGCTGACGAGATTTCTGAATGAGATCCAACGGCTCACGATCTCTCCATTCTGTAGGCTTCTCCTGAGCTCCTCCTGGAAGTAGAAACCAACGGTCCACATCTTCTTCTTCAACCAATCTGACGGCTACAGTGCTCT
>JASDQU010415601.1:0-10329 GCA_032191745.1 Picea mariana
ACATGATATTAGGTGGTTTTCGGCACATGGTTTTCTATTTTCGGTTAAGGAATTAGGGTTTTGGACTAATCCAGGTCATTGGGTTAGGGTTTTGGATGCCACTGGCTCCTATATGTATATTGTATTGTAAACAATGTAACAAAAAAATGTGTATCAATATAATATATGCTGGTTTTCCCGGTTTGGGTTTCCAAGTGAAAAATCTCTGTGTAATGTTTGTATTTTCCATTGTATCTTTTCTGTTCTTTTCTGAATATCAGTTTGCAGTAGATATTGTACAAGTTTAGAATTTACAGATGTTATAGGAAATCTTCACCACACTTCTGTTGTGCACTGGAGGTTCTCCACCAAGTTATCTTCTTCTATCTACATACAAGGGTCTCTTTCTGGTATGCCTCAAAGTCTTGAGATTGCTCTTCATACGCTCTTTATTCAATTTCTCTGGTGAACATTCTTTGCATTCATCTGATGTAGAACTCCAACTAATGGATGTTGCGGAAGATATAATGACTCATGTAGAGATAAGTCTGGTTTATTGGAACAAGTAATCATCATAGTATTCTCCCTCCATCTGGGAGAACCTCTAGTTTTGGATCTCACAATGCTTTCATTCATAAGTATTCCATACACTATTCTTCATCATGACTTTCAGTTCCTCTGCTTGATTGCTTTTATTGAGTTTATATCAGGTTGACAATCTTTTGATTCTTGATAAAATGACTGGTTGTTCTGGCTTCTCTTTCTTTCTTGGAATCTTCATGTGTTTCTTTAGTTCTCGGGTCCATGGAGTTTCTTATAGATTCCATGCCCTAAAGATTCCATCATAGGATCACGGATGTGGATGGACAACCAGGGATACTTTAAGGCTTCTCTTTGAAGAATACGTACTGTCTTTCATGGTTGCTATCATGGATATATACTTCATCATCTTCAATGGATCATAGGATTAGCTCCCTCCTAATCCTTGCTTCATGTATGAGTGCATATAATCGGTTCCCTCCATCTAATATAGTCCATGCTTCCATCTACATCCTTATTGTCTTCTGCAATATATAATTGGCTCTCTTGTCTAACAGATTCCACACTTTCATCTTGTTGTATTCTACAAAACGTCATAAGTCTTTTTCCAATTTCCTCTCGATTGTTGACTTCTTTCTATCTTTACCTCTTCTAAGTATCTTCAGGATTGATTCAGCTTATCTTGTAATAGCTTCCACATGATTTGTATTTCATTCTTTCATGTGTATTATCTAATGATATCCATTCTTATCTTTTTGTTCTTCCATAGGTATAGTTCTTCTTGGAACACATTATCTTCCAAGAGATAGATATACAAGATATGTACAGAGACGATGCAAAAAAGATATATACAATAAGTAAGAAGAGTTTTGTTACCTTTAGAAGAAGAAGTCTCTTCCATCTTGCTTAGTCTTATTTGTAGGTTCCTTTTCTTTGACAATTGATGCTTCGTGTTTCTCCTTCCTTTTCTTTAGCTTGGGACAATGATTCTTGTAGTGACCATACTTTCGACAGTTGAAGCATTATACTTTTGAAATGTCTTTCTGTTGATTTGGCTTCCTCCTTGAAGCAAACTTCGTTTTTTTCCTGAAGTTCTTGAATCTTGCTGTGAAGGCTTGATCATCGTACTTATTTTGGGGTTTCTCTTTTGCACTGATCCTTGATTCTTCTTGAGCACATCAAGTCCAAAGTTCTTCAAATGTTGGATACTCCTTCCTTGTGTTCATGCGTGTGGCAAATGCATCCCACGTCTTGGGAAGACCATTGAGTAATATGTTTACCAATTCCTTCTCTAAGATGATATCTTCAATATCTTGTAGTTGATCTCTTAACTGAGAGATTCTCACAAGATATGATGTTATGTTGTCCTCATCATTCATCTTCATGTCACAGAGCTCATTCTTCAGACTCATAACTTGTCCAATGTTTCTGACTGAGAAGAGATTTTTTAGGGCATCATACATCTTCTTCGATGAGTCAAAATGGGAGATGTAGGGTATCAAGTGGTCTTTTATAGATTCCACTATGATACTCATAACATTGATATCACTGTCTTTGAACTTCTCCATAGCTGCAACATTCTTCGGTTCCTTCTCTTTTCCTTCTTCAAACTCCGGCTTCACGATCTTTCCTTTCACGATATCTAACACTTTATTCTTGGCAAGGATGAGGTCAATCCTTGTCTTCCACGCTCTGAAGTTAGAGGCTCCATATAACTTGTTCTCTGACTTCATAGAATAAATCATGGTTGCTTTGACTTGGTCAAACCCTAGATTTGACCATAAACTCAAACTTCACATCTTGGCTTGCTGAGAGTATCAGGAGATGCGCTAGGATAGAGCGCACTGATCTATCTGAAGATTAGGTCAATCCATTCACTTAAGGTGCCTCAACAAGAGGATTAGGGTTTCTTCAACTGCTCCTGCTAGTAACCTTAGTGACAATGTCTTGGAAGCTGCTTCTGCTAGTAACCCTAGTGGCAGTTCCTCAACGAGCTCAATATCCTAGCGGCTATGTTTCCTTCTAGCGTTTAGATTGAATGAAGGAGGTGTGGGCCCATAACCTATTAGAATATGAAATATGTGTGCTCATTTTACCATTGACAATACCCTTGTCACCCAACCATAGGCCGAAGCCACCCACTGAGCACCTTAACCTTGACAAAGAATCATTCCGGAAGAAAACCCTAGGCTAGATAGCCAAACAAAGGGTAGCACACCTTTCCCCAAGGATAGCACACCAACAAGAGTTGATTAGATAGTCCAAACCCTAGCCAAGAAATAGTCCAAGACAAATGTGATATGCTAGTTGCAGCAGCTGCAATGGCAGCTCTCCTCAAACCTACGCACAAGACTGGGCACTGCAGTGCGCACAAGACTGGGTACTGCAATTCTGAGACTACCTCCTAGAATGAGAATTGGCCTCCTGTATTTATAGTAATTCTGGCTAACTGCCTGGGTCGACTTCTCATTCTGGGTATCTGTCTGTTCAGTATATATTATTATTTCTCACCGACTTCTGCTCTTGAAGGATAATAACCTAATATAAATTATCTTCTTGAGCCGACAAGTCTTCTAGGGTTATTAGCCAACTCATTAGGGTTTCTTCTTGCTTCCCGGAATATTCTATCCTTGTCAGGTTTACACGTGGAGGTAAATACCTCCCACAGCTACCATAATATCAACAGGAGATACACGCAGTTCAAGCACAACAGGACAAGATTGCAACGTTGAAGTTCAACGAATTCAACCTAAGAGATAGCAAGAACCATAGTATGCTCGCCCTGTATAAATACTTGACCAGGATGAAGCAAAAGAACTCGAAAATAATCCCCTAGTTGTGGACGATGAACCTTGCGCAGTCCACCCTATTAAATGTAATAAAAATCCCCCACTTTGGAAGGCACTAAGAAGTTAACGCCCGTGTCAAGCTCTTACTTTCATGTTACCATGGAGGCTACTTATGGCTAGACCGCCATATCACAGTTGATCTGACGTTGATCCATAGGATCACCGGATTGAGTATTCAAGGACCCAACCCGTAGGACTTCTATCCAGGAAAAGCCATAGATCACGCGTTAGCACAGAAGATCAAGGATACCTACTAAAATGTTGAGAAGGGGAAACGAGGCTACAAGGTAGCTTCCATCCAGAATGGCGTAGTGTGCCTATCATGCCAATTAATTGCAGGAAATCTTGTAAGGAATATGATCCAGATTATTTTCGACACGAAATGAGAGCGGAGGTATAATAAAGAAATGCACAGAGATATTTCAAATATTCAATAATATAACAGAAATGTATCAGAGATGCAACCATAAACACAGATATACAGTAATACACGATTTCTATTAATCAGAGAAATGTACAGAGACTGTAAAAATACAGAGTGAAAGACTCGCTAGAATGGTGGTAGCTTATCTCTGAGAAGAGATGTGACGGCTACTCGCATTCGCAAGAAGATGATTACAATGAGGCTCTAGAGGCCTTTTTACAATAAACGGGAATTCCAAAAGTCCTAGACATCCAAAAACCTAACCCTAGGAGATGAAGCACCAAAAGTCATGTGGGCCCCGTTTGGGTAAGTGAGTACATCAACTTTTTGGGGTCGTAACTTTTGCATACGATCTCCGTTTTAGGCGTGTGATAGCTCGTTGGAAAGGTATTGTCAAGGAGATTCATTTTGGGGGATCAATTATTCCTTTGAGTATCATTGAGAACCTCTATCTTGAAAAACCTTCATTTGGACCCTCAAAATGGCCCCGAAAGTTAAAACCTGCTAAAAATAGTAAATTGCCAAAATGGCCAGAAAAATGTTTTGAGCCATTTGGAAAAGGTGGGTGGCCACCAATATCCACTTGGATTAGAATAACAGACCCACGCAGGTCACAGGCTTTGTCATTGACCTCGTGGGGAAATGTGTAGAAGGCCTACAGATGAATTGGGCAAAGTACCTAGTTAATCAACTAGAATTAGACTGTCGCGAAGCACAAGATCAGGGCTACGAGTTCCACTTTAGTTGGCTCATTATCCTCATCGCATTTATTGCTTGGGAGATGCCGAAAGCTGTGACCTTCCCAAACATTGAACAGTTCGAGGCGCTCGCTGTGAAGTTCACCACGCTCTGGTACTCGAGAAACATGGGAAAACAGTGGCAGTCGAACGCAATTTTTCACACATATTATCTCCAGATGAAGAGAGCCATCGAAGCTGAACCTCGCATGACACCGAACACCCTACAACGGTTAAGACCCCTCATGAATTTCTCCACAGATCGACACTTCATCTATATTACTGCGCAAGCCGGCGAACATAAGGAAGAGCTTTAGTCATACTACAAGCTCACAGAAGAGGACCTCGAGGAGATCACCAAGGACTTGTCAGCATACCTCGTTATCCCCGCTGACCCTGCAGGGATGTCTGACCCCGAACTTGACAGCTCGGAGGCCGCTCATAAGGAACATGGCACACCTGGACCCAACAGAAGGAAGAAGACCGAAGAAGTCTAAGAATTAAGCAGCACATTAGAGAAGACTACTTCAGTATCACCTGACCGAGGTGGTGATGACGAAGTAGAAGAAATAAATGGTAAATAAGATGAGCAAAAGCAAGGTGAAGTAACACTACCTAGAGATGAGGCTGATCCCCTAAATAAGAGGAAGGTTTCTCACCCGAAACCATCTTCCCGGAAGAAATCAAGAGCCACTTTGACCAAGATGCAGACTTTGCTCACTGTCAATGATTTTGACTTCATCATCACAGCGGTGAATGACGCCTCGCAGGAAATATTGCAGAAACAAGAAGCCAAGTAGGAGCAGATGTATGAAAAAATTGAGGTTGAAATATAAGGGGTAAAATAGGCCCATCATTCCAGTTGCGCAGTGTCCACTGTGCCCCTTCCATCAGGAGAACCACAGTTG
Source organism: Picea mariana (assembly GCA_032191745.1). Lineage (NCBI taxonomy): Eukaryota > Viridiplantae > Streptophyta > Pinopsida > Pinales > Pinaceae > Picea > Picea mariana. The sequence goes on from JASDQU010415601.1 coordinate 5,438, forward strand.
GGAGATAATCCAGCCCAACTCCGATGACTAGCTGATGCAACCAAAGCTCATCTTTGTCGCACATAAGAAGAAATAGAACAATCTGCCCAGGCCTTGAAGCAAGTGCAAGAAGTAATAGTAGAACACCGTCGAGTTGCAGAGCAAGAGAAGGTTGCATTGCAGACAAAGTTTGAAGAGGAGAAAGCATAGATTCAGCAGGAAAAAGAATAGTTGCTCGCAGAGCAACTCGAAGTGAAAGAAGCAGTCAACAGAGCACTTCGCTCAGTGACAAGCTTAGAGCCAAAGGTAGAAGACCGAGTCATGCATCGAGTAGACCAGCTTGCAGAAGCTATCCAACAACTACAACAAAGAATAATAGAATTAGAGCTCTGCATAATGCCCGACACTCCGCAGGATGTGAGGGATCAAAGGGAAGCAACTGCTCGAGGCACGGTTGAAAGAATCAAGGGCCTCGCCTTGGAATTTAAACAACTAAGTGATCATAGTGCCCAGATGTATGAGTGACTCACTGAGAATCCAGAACTGAAGACACTGGAGTCACATCTCCAAGAGGTGAAGTATCAAGCATAAACAATAGAGGCGTAGTTGAAGCCCCTGTCAGCTGTTGAAAGAATGAAGCGATCCCAAGAGCAGCGCACTGCCCAACAGGAGTTCCACACCATTCAGAGAAAATTCATGGAAGTGACTCAGAGGCTCCAACCTATATAGGATGAGGCTTGCCAAATGTTCGAAGAGATCGAAGGCCGAGGAGAAGAACTAGAGCAAGTCATCACTGCAGCAGAACAATGCCTAGAGGGACCTGTCAATGAAGCTATTATCCAAGAGTTCGTTGAACAGGAAGCCGTGGCACAACAAAAAGTTGAAGAAGCTTGAGCCAAGCTCGAGGATTTTGAGGCAGAATTATCCAGATCAAAGTGACTCGAGACGAGTCACATGTGAGTGTTGGGGGCTTGTTGTCCCTTGACCAAGTTTTGAGGATCCTTGGTCATATTAGACCTATTTGTGGGACTTCGATAGGCTATCGAAGGTGGAGTGCAAGACGAAGCTGAGATCACAGGATCTCGGCCCCCTTTTAGGGATTTTTGGGATTTGGGATTATGTAATGGGTATGGGGATGTTGGCCCATGGGTTTACCCATGTTTAGGCCCGATTTTGTAATGTATAAATAGATGCTAGGTGATGTAGTGAGTATGAATGGCTAAGTGAGAATGAAAAGTCATTTGTAAGTGGTGGTGAGTGCAAATAACAATTGTAAGTTCTTTGTGTATGTTTGCAAGGCTGAGTGCAAGTGGTTGTAAGGGATTGTATGTAGGCTTTGTGTTGTAACCTAGCTTGGGGAAGGAGGATCCAACGAAGAGTGTGCAGATCTCATGTCCTCTGTGAAGTTGATCTGAAGGCTCTGTGCATGTAAGAAGATTTAAGAAATCTAATAAAGAAGACGAAGAGTTGGTGGACGTAGCCCCAGGGTGGGGGTGAACCACGTACATCCTGTGTTGTGAATGCTTTGTGCGATGTGTTGATGTGTTTATGTATTTGCTTGCTTAGTGCTTTGATATAGATGAATGATAGGTAGATCTGTTGTTGCTTTGTGCTTAATAATGAGAGTAAATTCTGGATCCAACCTGTGTGAATGTGCTTAGTGCTTGAATCTGCTAGATCTGGTCTGTTTCGTCATGCTAAGTGTTGCTAGGTGCTAGATCTGGTTGAATACTGCGATGCTCTGTAATTAGGGTTTTACCTGCGAGGTAGATACTGGTTAAACATTGATGAACTATATTGCTAAGTGCTTTGTCAAGGTGTTACAATCACATATCTGTGTCCCAGCTACGGTTGCAGACACTGGAGTCCTGCAACCACCCCTGCCTCTACCTCGGGTGAGACTTCATCTGCTTTGCAGGTGTTGCCGAAAGGGCCGATAGTTAGGGCTGTGTTGGTACGCTGTTGTAGCGTTGAACCCTGGGTCTACCCCTATGCCAATAGGTGACCACCCACCTTTTCCAACTCGCTCAAAACAATTTTCTGGCAATTTTGGAAATTTACTATTTTTAGTAGTTTTTAACTTCTGAGGCCATTTTGAGGGCCTAAATGAAGGTTTTTTGAGATTGAGCTTCTCAGTGATATACAAAGACTCTAATTGAGCCCCAAAAATGAATCTCCTCGATGATACCTTTCCAACAGGCTATCGTGCGCCTAAAACAAAGATCGTATGTAAAATTTACCACCCCAGGAAGTTGATGTACTAACTTACCCAAACGGGTCCCACATGATTTTTGGCGCTTCATCTCCTAGGGTTAGGTTTTTGGATGTATAGGGTTTTTGACATTCCCTGTTTATTGTAAAAAGGCCTTCAGAGCCTCATTGTAATCATCTTCTTGCAAATGAGTGCAACTGTCACATCTCTTCTCAGAGATAAGCCACCACCATTCTAGCAAGCTTGTTTTCGGCTGCATTTTACAGTTTCATCTTATTTCCTTATTGAAAATAAAACCAATTTAATATATCTCTGTTATTATGTGTTAAGTATATTTTAATAATATGTATTCATTTCATTCTTCTCATAAAATCCAGATCAATGAATGGAGTGGAGTTGGGATATAATTCCAGAATGACATTTTTTGAGGAGCTTTTCCATGTGATGGGAACTGATGATCTCAAGAAAAGTGGGTAGTATGAGGGCCTTGGTAATGGGAAGAGTCATGGTCATCCTGATAATATGGTTGTTCCGAAGAGGAAGGGTTATGGGAACGGCCCAGGAAGTGTTCTTTGATGTATTTGATGTGGGAACATTGTTCCTTGAGGATCTCAATAGTTGAATTGATTGATCTAATGTTGGATTTGATAGTCTTGATGTCTTCCTTGTTCTGGTGGTTTTCAAGAATCAAGGCATTGAGTTCTTGGGCTCATGTGGTATTCATTTGGACAAATGAGCAGGAAAATGGTATAGGGGAAACAAAAGGGGTCTGAAGGGGTGGGTGGGACCACGGAGAAAAAGGGTGTCAAATGATAGGTACCATGGTGATCAGGGGAAAAAGGGGGATCCAAAGGGATAGGAGCCAAATAAGGGTGTAGGAGATAGGTAGGGTCCACAAAACAAATTGTGTTAAAAATGATAGGTATCACTGGAATCAGGGCGAAGAGAGGAACCCAGTGGGATAGGTCCCAAATAAGTGTGTTCGCAGGGCCACTATACTCATTTTTTTTAGTCATGCGGAGTTATGCTCCGACCTGAATAATACTGCAGTAATGAAATGCCCAAATGATTAACAAGAAGAAATGTGTAGTAATTTCACAACCAGAATGCAGAAGGCACAATTGCGCGACAATAAATCTTGTCTATTCTGTTTTTTGTTTCTGTCCCCAGGGGTAGGATATTCAGGGTTTCTATAGACAAGGGTTTTTCCTATGCTATAACTCTCTGATATATGTGCGGGGTCCAATAGTAGTACTCGACCCAATATCTCAGGGCACAAATTGAGGAGGCTATACCATGCCCTTAGTCGTACTACCTGACTACCCAGGTACTAGAGAGTGTCTTCCCGAGTGTTGTTCTCGGTGGCACTATAGCAGTCAGGCGGCTGATCGGTTTATCTATGGAGGGCTTCAGGAGATCTAGGTCAATCCACATACAGGTGTTGTCTGATGTGCTACCACTCAAAGGGGTACCAATAAGGGTTACAAAGGTGGTCAAAAGATGTGTGCTTAAGTACCACTTGTATTTCCTGCGTGTATGACTCCCTGACCATGGGTTTATGCGCGTAAAGAAAAATATTTGTAGATTTAAGACATCGAAATACGTTTCTACCCTAAAAAAATATAACCCACAATTTTCTGCCAAGGAACTTGGCTCTGATACTCCTTGTAGTATTCCAAATATAAAATAATATGCAAAACAAAAATATTTTAGCTAGAAATGGCAGAGAAACAATGATAAAATCGAAACAATACCAGAATAATACCAGAATAACACCAGAAAGAGCACTTTGATTAATGATATCAATGTTCACTTGCCTCTTCAAGGGGGAAACCTACAACAGTGTAGATCTCTATTACAATAATATCCAAGACAAGATTGATCATACCCTCTAATTTTATTTATACTAAATCTATCTATCCAAAAGAACAATCTAGAGGAAGATCCTTCTAGAAGCGAAAGATTCTATTAGGTCTTCTTACATTTGACTTATTCTTCCTTATTGCTATGCCTTATTAATATTGGCCTTTATTACATGGAATTATATTATTCTACCTACGTGAGGGGTTAGGTAGGTTAGGTCCCTAACAATACCTTTATGAGTGACCCACCATCTAGATGAAGAGGATCGTAACACAACATCCAATACATGAAGTCTTTGTTCTAGCGCAACTTTAGCCTCTACTTCAACCATAAAACTAGCCAAATTTGAAATGCCATTGTACACAAGGTGTTCTCTAACCTCATATCCAATCCACCCGAACTCTCTACTGGTCACGCAACATCATGAGAAGTTCTCATATCTTCCCTGTGGTCAGTTGTCAAATTCTACCTCTGAATCTTCACTTGCAAATTGAATATTGCATCAACTTACCGAGTCGTCTGTAGTTGGGTTAATATAATCCTCCCTCTTTCCTATAGTTAGAGTGTAGAGATGATCTAGGGTATTCTCTTCCTTATTCCCCTCTACCATATTCGTAAAGTGGAGACCTCGGTAGGGATCTAGTGGTTGGGTCACTTTCATACCATATGCTTCAAAGATCATGAGTTCCTTCTTAATATCTATAGCAACGTAATTCTCATAAGCCCAATTGATTCCCAATAAAGATGGGTATGGGTCCTTTGAGCTTGTTGTGAGGTTTTGAGCTTTGTTGTTATTGAGCATTACTGAGCAAGAACTACATCTAGACAGAATGTGAGA